>OZ020514.1:60766577-60847622 GCA_963971425.1 Bryoerythrophyllum caledonicum | reverse complement strand
ACTTGCCCTCTCTAGACCGCCGCGCAGACCGTCGCCGGTTTCGTTGTCCGCCTCGCTGTACCGGCTCCCCCCGACCTCGTTCGTTGGTAGATTGACATCCTTCCATCTCCCAACGGCTAGAATCATTGTGAAAAAAGAAAACAGCACATAGAGCTCACTTCACTTCTAAACTTTTGTTTCCCAATACCTCTGAGTTGCACTATGCATCCATTACTTAGTAATCATCCAATTTGGAAGTCTTCAATATCAAGGTTTCTTAAGGAACTCCTGATATTTCTTCTACATACTACCTATCACGTTTGTTCATTTCTCGATATTATATCAATCAAAATGGCCACCAAACCTTGGTCTCCTTGGTATATGTAAATCACTATGGTGCAAGGCAGTAAACTCTCTCCAATGCAATCTTTGTCAATTTTTGCAAGAAGGCTAGAACAACACTTAGTCATCTCGGGTATGAAGAACTCCCTAGCAAGTGCAATAGCGGTATTGGCCTCTGCACCAAATTGACAACCCGCGTACAGACTTTATTTAAAAATTGTCGTAGCCACTACCCAAATCATAATGGAGAATTGTTCTCCAAATATTGCCCCACCCCATCATTGAAATTTGCGCCTGCCTCAGAATATAGCACGCTCAAGTCCACTAGTGGAGACTCTTGTGTAAGGTTGACTCAAGCCCCCCCCCCGTGATTTTACCATCAACCATGGTTGAACCGACCCCCATTTTCTACGACTTCATCGAATAAGGGAGTGTAGGTGCCACCTTCTCCAGATTGGTGACGCAATCCCTGATAAAAAAGGGCTTTAAGGAAGTGGAGCGGCAAGTGCTAGACAAAGTGTAAGCAAAGTTTTTCTACGAAGCAAACGTGCCATTTGCTCTAGCATGGAATGTTGCGTTCAAGGAAGCCGTGACATAGACTGCCTCTTTCAAAAAACCATGTATCCCACCTTCTTACCATGAAATTTGGACAAGGTTGTCGGGATAAGCGAAGGTTGGAAGAGAAGTACAACTTAATAAAAGACTGTTCGAGAGTGTTCGGAAGTTTGGAGGAACTCTAGCCCTGGATGGGTGGACATTTATGACTAGCCGCCCTTTAAGCTAAGCAATGCTTGTGTCTCCCACTAGAGAGTTCTTCTTGGGAGCCGTGGATACTTCGGAAACAATTAAATGATGCGTACCTGGCATCTATCATGTTCAAGTTCATTGAACAAGTTGGCCCCCACAACATTATTCAGGTGTGTACTAACAATGCTCCCGTAATGCTCAATGCCTCAGAATTAGTCGTCATGAAATATCCACACATATACATTCAAGGATGTGCCGCGCATGCCATGGACTTATTGTTGGAGGACTGGAGGAAGGCTACATGGATAAAATAAACTCTCGACAAATATAAGTTCTTGGTTAAGTTTGTCAAGAATTGGCAAATGCCCCTCGCCGTGTTTTGTAAGCATGAGGCCAAGTTCAGCCTATTGATGCCCGAGCAAACAAGATTTGCATGTAATTTCACAATGATAGACCGCCTGTAGAAGGTTAAGGAATCATTGGAGCAAACTGCCGTTGATCCTGAATGGCGAGCATACGCCTCAAAGAAGTCACTCTCGGCTAGAGATAAACTAGTGATCTCTCGGAGCATCAAAAGAGTGGTTCTAGATGAGCGTTTTTGGGAGCGGTGCACGAACTTCCAGGAGATGGTAGCCTCTGTAGTGTATGCCCTTCGGGAATTTGATGCCAAGGTTTTGCACATCCTTTGCGACCTCGAGAAGCATGTTTTGGCGTTGCGTAAAGAACCATTTTGTCTCAATAGCGACTTAGCGGTCATTGCTGAGGACGAGTTCTACACACGGAAACAAATGATGACAACGGATTTACATTCTGCCGGTGCACTTCTCAATCCTTATTTACTCCATGACAAAGAGTTGGCCGATGATCCGGATGTCATCACGGCATGCAAACGAGTACTACGAAAGCTATGTACTCCTAAGGCTTACCCGGACGTGGTGAACGAGTTCATAGCATTTCAAAACAAGGGTGTACCATTCCATGACATATTGGATGCTAAGGACCAAAAATATTCTCTGTATGCTTCGTGGGATTTTGAAGGTGCTTGTGGAAAATTCCTCGTACCAATTGCAAAGAGAATACTAGCACAGACAATGTCATCTTCTTCTTGCGAACGCAATTGGAGTAGCTACTCTTTTGTCCATGACAAGAAACAAAATTGGTTACTACCGGGAAGGGCTGATGACTTGGTCTTTGTGTATACGAACTCGAAGTTGCTCGTGAATGCAAAGTTGACGGATGCAAAAAGGTGGTACGTGGAGAACTTGGATTTAGAGGATCCACAACTACGTGAGTCGGATGACCCGGAATACCCTTACAATTCAAGCATCGGTGCCCTTGTTGATTACGATGTTGAGGATCTAGACGATGACATCGAGAGCTACCCCCTCTATGTATGGATAATACCAATGATGTCCTAATCATCGAGTATGATTTTGTTGATGACGACGTTCTTGTAGAGCAAGAAGATGACTTGTTTTTCACAGCACGGTACTTGAATAGAGACGGTATGGTGAATAGCAATAATATCCTTTGTCATGGACCAGCTCCGCTTCCGGAAGACACGAAGGACAAGGGAGGAGAAGATTTATCATCCTCACGTGCAACGGCACTACACAGACAAAACACGCAAAGGCTCTCACTGAAGAATGTTGAGGAAGGCAAGCATCACAGTCTCGCAGTTGTGGAAAATCCCGAGCAAACAACAAAAGAGCCATTCCTAGACGACACGGTTGTTCTTGGGCAGAAAACTATGGAGGGCGATACTTACGGCGGTACAAGGAGTCCCATTCACGTCACGGAGAAGAAGGCGTTCTCCTTTAAGGATCAACCATCCCTGCATGGTCGCTCGTCGCGGTCTTTATTTGGAACCCCTCTTGCAACGGTCACTACAACCAATTTGAAATCCTCCCACGGTTTGGTGTCCCTTTCAAAACACGTGCGACCCTGAACACCGCAACGCCAATCCGATGGCATACCCAGTGATGGGGATGTACCTCTATCTAAGCTCTTCATACATCCCCCCGAGGTTCAAGGAGGTTTAGGATTACAACTTAAGCGGCCTACAAACGCCACAAAGAAACGTAAAGCTCCCATGCATCCATTTATTTGTGCGCAACCTACTAATCCCACTGATGTCATTGAAACTTGCAAGAGATTCAAAACCATTCAAACAGTGTCGAACAACCAAAGAATCAAACAAGAAGCCACCACCGATTATGAAGACGATCCTTCGGGATCTTGTGGAGCTGAAATCAAAGGAGACAACGATTACGAACTTCCTACCGACGTGAATGAGTAGGAAAACTTGGCCCATTCACGTAGTATGCATTCACCGCATTTATTTTATTGCAAATAGTGTAGTTCAAGTTCATAGAACTTTGTAGACGTACCGCGTATGTATTGAAAGCTTCTATTGTCTCAATTGATTTTTGAATTTATTCTGAATATCAATAAAAATATTTCATATATGTACAAGTTTTATATCCATCTCATTTGCTATTCTACTGTCTTGTGTTTTGTGTATGGATTTAGTCATCCCATACGAAATGACTTAAACATGATATTCTTGTTGTGTATCAAATGTACTTCAAGTTTGCAAATTTCAATTCATTTCACTGCTTCGCATTCACCTGATGCACTACAACATTTCTAACATCCACATATAATTGAAGAATTGACAAGTGGACAATATATCTTACAAATTGTAATTTTTTATTTCAAAAAGTATGCCCCACCACGGCATGCTTCCAACTTCTTGCCAGACCATTCTTTCAACAACAATTACACTAAGCTTTACGTTCATCTACCCCATTCTACTACTTTGAAGAAGAACGCTCGTTTGTATGATCCGTTCGTGTGCTACTACAAGTTTGCGATCTCTGGCTTGGCCTGGCAATCCTTCCTCCCTCTTCGAACTGTTGATCTATGGCTGCAATTTTCCTATGCATCTCCGATCCCGAACTATCGTTGCTATCATTGCCATCATCCCTCTTTTGCTTCCCGCTAGAATCCACCTTCTTCGCCACAAAGATTTCCATGGCCTTCTCTATTCGTTCCACCACCTTGTTCACAAAAGCGTCATTCTCTGGGAATGACACCAATAATTTTCCTTGGAGCTTCTGTAGCACATTTTCCCAATAGCCAATGATGTCCCCAATCCTCCGATCAAATGCTTGCACCGCATCCCAATAAGAACATTTTACATCTTCAAAAGAAGTCTCTTTCATTGAACACCATAATTTTGGGGCATCTTCCAACTTTGCAAGGACTAGGGCTCTTCCAACTAAAGTACGATTGTACTTCTTGTACTCATTTCCTAACTCAATGCCATTGTCTACTTCATGCCGCAAACCATCTTCTCTCTTCTCAGCTCTCCTCGGAGGAAATCGGAAGAAACGCTTGTGCTCAGTGCTCCAATGTCCCCCAAAGTTGCGGCAAAACACCTTTTCTTGCTCGCCATCTTTAATCTATTGCGCCCTTATCTCCACCTCATAGTCTTGTGTCATCCAAAAGAATGGATCACATTCCATCTCATACTCCTCATATAGTTGGTGACAAGAAGACTCACTATTCCAAATAAGTGGTTTTCCCCAGTCACGATAGTTCGGGGATTTCTTCGGAAATTGATCCAAGGGGAGATTCCATCGGTTGAATTCGTGCCCGGTGGCATAACATCTCGTATCTCCATCACTTCATAGAATCTTGTGCTAATTGGAGAGCGACACATGGGACACACCGATTGTATCATAGAATTTGCGGAAATGCAAGTAATATGAAAGTTATGGCTACATTGGCCCAATGTATACGCTCCCTTGGGACCGAAATGTTCTTGGCACAAGCTGCATTTGTCGTTGAGGAATGCCGGGACAGGGTTGCAAGTACGGATTACTCTTCGCTCCGATTCTGCAAAATGTGATGAGAAGATATTGTAGGGCACCCATCCTTCCTCCACTTCCAAACTCCAGTCAATACCATTGTTCTTTCCCTTCCAATGATAGTTTGTGCGATCCATCGTCTCCGGTACATCACCCCAAATAGTAACCTTTGTAGCCTCATGTCCGCGTTGTTTAATGAATTTCTTGAATCTCTCCAACGAGGTATCCACGAGTTCACATGATTCTTGTGATTCGGCGGCAAATTTTTTGAGATCATATTGTGCTTTCAAGACCATGGTCTCCCTGTTTTGAAGGCGATGAACTCAACCCAACCAAGGCATTGTGTTCTCGTTGCATGGTATGTCGTCCACCGATCTCAATGTCCTCCGCATTGTCTCTAGTTCCGCTCGTGCCTCGTCCGTCTTCTTTTTTGCCACCTCCAACTTCTGTGACATCGATTCCATCTCCCCCTCACATTCCACTATTGCCTTCCCTTTTCCGTGCGTTTCTGGCTGTACTTGGCTACTCCCAACTGGTACTGCCAATTCAATAGAAGAAGGTTGGGCCGGTGTGCTAGACTTGATCCGTGTGGCATCCTCTGCATCATTCCCTTCAAACTTGGAAAGAAAAAGGTCGTCTAAAGTTTAGGCGTTGTCCTCAATGACTATCACATCCACCTCAAGAACCAACGCATTCATTTTCTCCGACATCTTTTTAAGGACTCATTCACTAGCCTCTAGTTGCCGCATGTTCGCTTCTAATTTAGATTTTAGCTTTCCACTGAGGGCTCCATTTTTTTTGGCCTCATTCTCCAATTCTATCACTACCTAATATAGCGCGATCTTGTCTTCTAGCATTGGCGTTATACATGAAGCCAATTTGTTGAAGCAAGCAACGGCTCGTAACATACTCAAAGTTATACTTGAAAACGCATGAGCCATATCTAGAAGAGAAGGAGCCATTGCTGCAAGAATTTCGGCCCCGTCCATCAAATTATGTGCCACTCTCACTACTCATTGTATTTTGGCCAGTCCGCTCCAATCAATTCCGTTGTTTGAACGCACGCTTTAGTCCACTTAACACTCAAGTCAAGCAACTCTTTGAACTTATCCTTGTTTGGCATTGTTCAAAGCATTTCTTCAATACCAGAAATTATACCCTTGTTAATCATCGGGTCATTGAAATTTGGTTCAAATGTTTCTTGCGTTGAAGTGCTTGGCCCGGCATCCATTGCCTCAGGTGCCGTGCCTTCCAAAGTTTGAACGTTTGGAACAACGGTTTCTTCTCCATCCGTATTTCCCCCCCCCCCTTGTTCCGCATTACCATTGTCTTCACCTCCTACCATCACAATATTTTGAATATCAGATTGTACGGGGTCTTCAACCGTCCTTTCATCCAAAGTGTCTTTGGGGATCATAGTTAACAATATATTGTCGACCACAATGTCCAAATGTTTTTCAGACTCCATCACAACGGAAAACCTCCTCCACCAAAGGTTGTATTTTCGGCATGGTATTCACTGCGGTCATCCGAAGAGGCTTTTTCTTCAACTCCTCCAAAATATCCTTAGACAAGGCCGATTTAGGATTGAATAAATCAGAAATATGCTTCTGATTTTGCCCAATCCTAAGCCGATATTGTATAGTAGTCGGAAACGTTGTGCAATCCACCTTTTGTTTCAACACAACCTCGGTGTATACCATCAATAGTAGGCTGTAATTGAAAAACCCTTTGCTTCTTGGGCGATTCCCAAACAAAGCCCGCCAAACCTCCTCCGCACAATAAATGAAGTCGTCATCTTTGCACATCCACGGCTTGCAAGCAAAGTAAGTCATATGACTTATGTGGCAAAATCTTGGCCAAAGTTTATTGATGTGGTACATCTTCACGTATTTCTTACATGTCTTGGATATCCAATAATCCTCCGTTTCAGCCTCCCAACCTTCCTTTGCTTGAATGTCTTCATAGTCCAAAATCTCCCACCGTAGTTCATGAGTAGCACCTTTTTGTTTGATCCTTTTCTTCAACCTTCCCGTTCCAATTTCACTCACATCTTCCACCATGATCCCCTTCTCCGTCGCCATGGTAATGCTTGTTTTTAAAAAAGAAATGCCAACACTCCGGTATTTATTCGTGAATGAATGATTTGACAAATTTAAAAACGAAATATCCGGTCACAATAAAAGGACCCCCATCTTCACACCTAGTAAGAGCAACCAGTACAAAAACTGTAACTGCAGCACATCCGACTTGGCATGAGAGGAGAGGAAGTGAGGAAAAACAAGTAGTCTTCTGCTTGTATACGCGAACGGCCGCCTAACCTAACCGAGCGGCCGTCTGAACCGGCAAACGGCCAATTGGACGGGCCCACCGGGCCGGCGGGCGGCCCAGCCTAGCCGACCGCGCAAGCAGGCCGTCCGATAGGCACGCTTCTGCCAACCTCGTCCGCCTGCTTTTTTTTTTTCCTCGTTAAAAGTAATGAAAGGTGTTAACACTTAAGGTACCGTGACAATTTTACACCAAAAACACTTCAAAAGTATTGGATTCTACTGAAATGAACAAAGAAGGAAACAAGAACTTTAATTTCTAATTTTGACCATAGGATCTCAATTGAGACTTACTTAGTAATGTACTCAAAAAATTTCAAAAACTTTGACCACACGGGTTGAATGTTTATAGTGTTTGAAGTCAAGCAAATGGTTCATTTTCTTACCTCCATTCAATGGATCAACAGTCTTTGACTTCATTTGGTGTCAAATTTTTGCACTACACAAGGTCTAAATCCATTACCATCTTGTTAAACATGATGATAGTTCCTGATACACCAAAATTTTAGAGGTAAAGGACGAGTGTAGCATATTCAAAACAAATGTGCAAGGAGTAGAGGTTCGAAATTCGCCAATTCACACTTTAATTTTTTGTGAGATTAATATGTTTTTTATTAATAATCCGAATGGTCAATAGGAAGGCTTACACCACATGTTCTTGTGGAAAAAATAAAAAGTGAAAATTATGAAGTTCTCTAAATTTTATCTGGAAAAGAAGAATTTTTTGGTACCTTGCCCAACAATGCGTGACAATGTGTGAAAGTGTTTGACTTGGGTTGGTATGCTATTTTTTAGTAAAGACAAGAACTTTTTTTTGACAATATGAAGGCAAATAATATTACTTGCGAGTATTTAAACTCTCACTTTCAATAGAGTGTCCTAGCAAAAGTTTTTGGAGGTGCCCGAGGTGCTTGCTCTCCCCATTGGAAATTCAGAACCCTATAACTTTTTCATCAAATGTCCAATTTAAGAAAATGTTGTTTTTCCATCAAGGTATTGGTAACGCTTTTGTGTAGTAAAAATTTCAAAGAGAAATGTTGGAAATTCACACCGTAGGAACGTGACCAAACTTTCAAAAAGCCCATTTTTGACACTTGGTCCTTTAGAGGTTAAGATGGAGCTATATGTTGTAAGGTAATAGAGCTACATACTCTAGGGAAACCAAAATATAAAAGAGAGAGCAAATATAAGGGAGAGACAGTAAATAACACAAATATATTTGAAATATATTAGCTATGGGGAAGCTTTTTCAACTTCGTGGGAGAGGTGCCTTATATACTTTCCTCCCACCATAGAAGGTAAAGTAAACTACAAGCTCACTTTACTTTGAGCGGATATAGAAACATAAGTTCTTTTTACCTTATGCGGATATAGAATCTACTAATCATTTCTAAGTTGACTTTTACTTTAACAATAGGCACAAAGGCTTTCATTTCTTTTTGTCAATTTAACTCCTATTAGCCCAAGTGTCTCCGGGGCACAGAAATGCATACTTTACCAAGAAATTAGCTTTCAATCTGTACAATCAGAATTAACAGAATTTTGACCACATTATCTGATATGAGTTTAGAAGGAAATCCTATGGTTGCAATTTCAATAAGTTCTTCTTTGAAGTTATTAATCAACGAAGTAGAGATGAATCTAAAATCGCTTGGACCAATAGGGCTTAAAGGAGTCGGGAGGAATTAAAAAAATTCAAAGAAAAAAAATATTAAATAAATGAAGAGGACAAAAGGAAGAGTGACAATCTACAAAATTCTAGGTCTGAATTAAAACGGAAAGAGAGAGGGACATTCATAAATGTAGATCTCATTTAATTTAGATGGAGTGAGTCGAGAAGGGAGAGATGGACAATCGTTCAGGAAGATCCTAGTTAAATTAGAAGAAGAGGATCCAAGGCAAAAGAATTCCATTTTCTTTTTATTGGAAGAAGTGGAGAGGAATGCAAAACATCATAAATAAAAACAAAGAAGGTTCTTCAAAAAAAAAAAGGAGGCAAAAACGAGAAATGGACAATTATAAATGAAGTCTTCATTAAATTAGAAGGGAAGGACGAGGGTTTAGGCTTTAGGGACAATTATTGATTTAGATATTAAGTAATTTAGAAGGTGTGAGTTTGAGGAGGAACATCCCAATTTTTTTTTAAAAAGACAAAAGGAAGAGAGTGACAACCAAATAAAAATTAAACTCTCAAGTAAACTAGAAGGAAAAGAGAATCAAAGAGAGAGAGGGACAATTATAAATGTACACCTTATTAAATTTGACACATCTTGTTTTCTCTTGTACAAGATAAGTTATAAACCTTCTCATTAATTGTTTGGATAAACATTCTAAAAGATATTTGGTGCACAAAAAAGTGAAATGTGAATTGACCATGTTGGAACGTCTACTCCTTTCACAAATTTATTTGAATATGCTACTCCCATTTTTTACCTCTACAAATTGGTGTATATGGAATTAACATCATGCTTCACAGAACAATATAAAATTACAAACTTTTGGATTGTAAAAAGTTTATAGAAAGCAAAGTCAAAGTCTAGGATACTAGTCAACGATGGAAGAAAATGAACAATTTTCTTTACTTTACATACTATAATCTATCAATCCATGCGGTGGATTGCAACCATAAGAGCATGGTGTATTCATATAGAAGTCTACTTTAGGATCTTACGGTTTAAAATCTAAAGATCACTTGAAAGATGTGATTGCTATGCCTCTTTTTCAATGTAACGATTTTAGACTAATTTTTTAGCTAAATTGGCCATGTTTCTTTAGAGTTTGAGACAAGGGTAAAATATTTAGACCTTGCATATTACATAAATATGATACGAAGTGTTGTCAAAGTCTCACTGTCTCATGAATATGGATCAACGCAGGGAAGAGAATGAGTTGTTGTTTGTATTGTAAACACCATGATTTATCTATCCATGCGGTGGATAGGAACCAAATATATGAACACGCCATACTCTATTAGTTGCAATGTACTGCACGAATCGATAGATTATAGTGTCTAACGTGAAAACAATGGTTGAGTTTTCTTCCCGGGTTTGTAGACTTTGACTTCACTTTCTATGAAATGTTTAAAGTACAGAAGTTCCAAATCTTTTACCATTGTCTTAAGCATGATGTTCGTATCCAATACACCAATTTCTAGCGGAAAAAGAGGGGTGTAGCATCTTCAAAAAATTTGAACAACAACTGGAGGTTCAAGAATGGCCAACACAAGTTACAATTACTTGTGAACTAAATATCTTTTAGAATGCTTATCTAGATTCCAATTGGTCAATAAAAGGGTGTACAACATATCTTTTGGGAGAACAAAACAAGAAGTGAAAAATATAAAAATTTGTAAGTTTTATTGAGGAAAAGAAGAAGTTTTGTTGCACATTGCACAAAGAATGGTGAAAACATTTTACTTGGAATAAAATGCGATTTTACCATAAAAACAATCATTTTTTTTGGAAATCATTAAAGAAAGAAATATTCTCCATCAATATGAAAAACCTCAATGTCAATAGAAAATTCAAGGAAAGGTTTTTAGATGCCCGGGCTTCCCATGTTCCACTATGAGTGGTACTAAATTTGGAACCACAAATAGAAAAAAATAAAAAATTAATACATTCAAATAGCTCTTCCTAGAGACAATATAACATGAAATTTTCAAAAGTGGTTTTTTTTTTTTGAATTCTAGAAACCTGCCCGAAATTGAAAACTCGTCGCGAAGGAGATTTAGTCATATAGAGGCCAAAAATCCTCCCATTCAAAGTTATGCCTACGCCGTGGGCAATGTACCCTTGGCCCTTGGAACATTGTGCCCGTGGGCCATTCCAATTTCCTCTTGATGAGTCAAAGATAAAAAAAGGATACGAGCATCTTTTATATGTTCTGCAGGATATTTTAAGGAGAACCATTATTAAGAAACAATATAAATCAATGCTTCCACGCGTACAATGGAATATCCTCGTGAATGCGCATAAAATCTTCCTGACATTCTTCCAACCATTAATGCACGTGACTTGATCTCCAAATTTGGAGTGTACGTGCAATGTCAACCGTCCCAGAAAAGGAAGTGAAGGACAAGGGAAGGGAGTTGGGAAGGGAGAGAGTTGGGAGGAGAAAGAGTGTAGAGAAGAGGAGGAGCAAAGAGGGGAGGCCGTCCAATTAGGGTCGGCCGCGGACGGCCGCGGACGGACTCGGCGGACAGATCCGTTTGGACGGCCACGGCCGTCTGTGGCGACACCGCGGCCATCTGATTGGACGATGCGCTCGAGGCCGCCTGCCATCGGACGGCCCGAACGATTCCGTGACCGTCCGCCAATGCCGTCTGCCATCCGCGGTCGGCTTAAAAGGCGGACGACCGACCATTCTACCACACTTTAGTAGGCAAGCTGGTCGCTTTGGCATTTTCTGCCAAATCGCTTGTGCCCCCTCGACTGCACTCATTAATTTTTAATTCATTTAATTGTTTGTACTAATTAGGAAAGATGCCTAGGACTAACCGGCCCGTTGCTCCAAAGGGGAAAGCCTTTGAGATGGATTGGGACGCAACGCACGATCCAGATGTTGTCGCAGAATATGGATGGCAGGATGAGGAAGAGAGGCTCTGGACTTTCACCATGTGCAAGAGGTACGTGAAGATGAAGCACGTCATGAAGTTGTGGCCCAGGGCACAAGCAAGGATATCGGGGCTGCGATGCGAAGGTTTAGCGAGCAGTTGTTAGAGCGACCATTTCCTGCATCGATATCATGAAGTCACTGTTGCGGTGGGTGTGCGCAACTCGAGGCCGGAGATCATGTTGTACTCATACATGGCGGTGGTTTGGGCGGAAATTGTCCTACACAAGGATGTGGATTGGCGCACCATGGCGGGTCATAATATCAGCCTCATGGATCCTAGCCAACATTTTATACCAACCACCTGGAATCAACCGAGTGATTGTTGGAAACATTAGTCAAACCGAAGATCCGGGGACGATCCCGATGCCTACCAACAACGGCGGACACCTCCACATGAGTACGAGGGCCATAACTACAACGACTACAACTATGGCAATGATATGGGTTCTGCGCCAATATCATTTGGTGGGGGAAGTGGCAGCCATTACTACGAAGGCGACCAATGTGGTATAGGAACCAACACCCCTCAGAGCTATATGCCAACGGATCCAAGGAATACGTACGAGTCTTGTCAGAATTCCCCGGGAAAAGAGGAAGAACACCACACCCCAAATTATGAACCTGTCTCGTACGATGGATATGGCGAGAGCACATATGGGAGTGACAACACACCTCCACCAACGTTTCAACCTCGTGAGGATGAAGATGCCAAGTTTGAGAGACAAATGCGTAAAGCCACAATACAGAGCCAGGAAGAGTACATCCGCAGGCTCGAAGATGAATCCCGGTACATGAACAGGCAACACAATAACTTGTATGATGTTTATTCAAGCGGACTGTACTCAAGTGGCGCCGGGCCAAGTCAAAGACGTGATATTGACTCAGATGAAGATTAATCATACCTGGGCATTTTGTAATGTAATCCATATGGATAACGTCTTCGTGCGAGAACAATATTGACTATTTTGTAAATTTAGAAGGTCATTTTTTAAGATCTTCAAATGGATGTTTATTAAATATTTCTACGTTGCGGCCATGTCAATGTCAACGATGAATGTACAATGTATGTTACGCATTTCCAAATGAATTTTATTGATAATTTTTTGTATAAGTGGATGTGTGGAATGAGAAATTTTTATACATTTCAACTTTTCATTCACCTCATATAAGTTCAAGAAAATTTCGTATCATTACGTTTTCAACAAATTTCTTTTTACAACATGTACCCCTAAAATTCCTTGAGTATTTCTCACAAAAGAGTTAAAGCAAGAAGAAGGACGCCGGTCTGCGAAGGGGCCGGCGTGAATAAAGGGTCTCTTTGTTCCACCACTAAGACCATGCCCACTAGACACCGTATCAGGGAGGGCTTGGTTGTTTTCAATTTTGCGTTTGTGTAGTAGAATGGACATGGCATATTGAATGGCAATAGTATTAATGTTATTGAAAGTGTGTGAAATTGTTTCAATGGAGATTTTAAAGGTATCTTCAAGGATATTTATAGATGAGATAAAGGTGGTGGCACGAGCACCGGCTGTGATTACAATAAGCGGGTCCACTTTCCATCCTTGGGCAATGATGTCATTAATAAGGGGTTGGTATTTTTTCATTTTGTTTTCAATTGTTTCTAGGGAGAATCTATCATTACAATATGTGAATTCGATGAATTGAATGGTATAGTCTTGGTTAATATGGTCGGGTGTGGGGTCATTGTATGGTAGGCCTAGAATGAAAAGTATGTCTGCTTTGAGTCTAGCGTTACAGTGACAGCGCTAAGTTGCGCATGTACATGAAAGTAGCCAGGGGAAGATTGTATTTCCTTCTGGGTTGTTATTAAAGGTGCCGGCAAATACGAGGATAAAGCATCATGATTTGTTATGGGAGGTAATTAGTTTTTGAATTTCCCATACCGCTTTGTTATGTCTTTTGACAATTCAGGAGTGTATGTGATGGTTTTGGCATTTTGAGTAGAACATGGAGCCATGTGTTGGGGTCTGTGGAAGTGCATATGGGGCATGTTATAGATGAAAATCTTTCTATTCCAAAGAAGAGTTGTTTTCGGGCGTTCCCCATATATCGACCAATACGGAATTTGATGAGGCATGTTATTTGTGAGTTAGAGATGATGGGATTCTTCCATAAATTCGTAGAGAGTTCATTGTCTATTTTGTTGTTGCCAACCCATTATTCTATATTAGGGAAGTTTAATGCAATTGTGTCAAGGTTGTTATAGAGGTCTTGTTTCTTGAGATACTTGTTCAAGAAAAACGGGGCCTTTATCGGGGGTATCATCTTTAGAGGGCCAATCTTCTTTCTGGAAGTAGTATGGGGTAGCATGTGCATGTTCGTACGAGTCTTTGGCATTTTTATGCGATTTTTCACGGCCTTCTTTTGCAAGTTTATCAGCTTGTTCGTTTCCATCGATATTGACATGAGCTCTAACTTTGTGAAGGGTTGTTATCTGTGTTCGGTTATGTAACATGTAGACCATCACATTAAAATAGTTTGGTCGGGGTGGCTATTATAGAGGGTAGGGTGTGTAATTTGGATGTTTAGTAGATAAAGTGCATTGATACAGTTAGTGAATATGTGTGCGGGTTCATTGTTGTATTTTGTTGTGATGATTTGTAGTGTTTTTTGTATGGCCATAAGTTCTGTTCTAAAGATATTTTAGTGTGTGGAAATTACTCCATAGAGTACACCAAATAGTAGACCAAATACATTATACAATATCAATGAATACAACAAAATCTTCCTATAAGCATTTTGCTATTCATATTTGGATGCCTCTGCATTTTAATGTATGCATGTTTGTATTAATCATTGCATATACTTCATTGCTTCAAATTGTTATGGATATTTAAAATCGAGTAAATATGCCCCTAGCAATCTACCTACAAAGTTAGGCATTGAACTTCCTTAAAATGATTTATAAACACTCACAAGAATGTGGTTTTTTGAAAAACCTTCTATGCAATTTTTTTTCTACTAAATAAAAACCCCCCTAGAGAGCCGATATCCAAAGTCGGAATTCAAAAATAATGATTATTTTAGGAGACATTAACTCACTATTAATATAAGTTGGCCAAATTACACTTTCATCCACTGCGGATGAAAATAGTCTGCGGATGGAAAAGTAGTCCGTGGTTGAAAAAATAGTACGTGGACGAAAAACAATCTCCAGATGAAAAATCTTCCGCGGATGACTATGGCTAAGTGTTAAGAATCATCACCAACACTATTAACAAACACTTAATATTTGTAACCCGCTCTTTCTCTACTCTTCCAATTTACTATAAAATTTTCAAATGAATAATTTTTAAAATTATTTTGTAATATAGGAAACGCATTAAAATGGCTGTTCTAATGCGTTGCAAAGCAAGCGCGAATCGCTACTAAATTTCTATAGATGCAAATGGATGTGGAAATTACTCCATGGAGTAGACCAAATTCTCGTATAATTAGACGTGTGTTGAAAAGTATATGAAGAGACAAAAAAAAGTATATTTTGACAGAGTAAAAATGTTGAAGTACAAATATTTAACTTCTAAGGCAAGTAAGTATATCCCTTAAAGGACCAAGTGTCAAAAATGGGCTTTTTGAAAGTTTGGTCAGGTTCTTATAGTGTCAATTTACAACATTCCTCTTTGAAATTTTTACTATAGAAAGGCATTACCGATACCTTTGTGAGAAAAAAACTTTTTCTTAAATTGGACATTTGATGAAAAAGTTATAGGGTTTTGAATTTCAAATGGGGAGAGCGGGCACCTCGGGCAACTCCAAAAACTTTTGCTCGGACATTCTATTGAAAGTGAGATTTTCAATACTCGCAAGTAATATTGTTTCCCTTGATATTGTCAAAAAAAAACTCTTGTCTTTAGTGAAAAATAGCATACCAACCCAAGTCAAACATTTTCTCACATTGTCACTCATTGTTGGGCAAGGTACCCAAAAAATTCATTCATTTCCACATAAAACCTAGATATCTTTATATTTTTTACTTTTATTTTTTCCACATTCATATGTGGTGTAAACCTTCTTATTGACCATTCGGATTATCAATCTAAAACATATTAAGTTCACAAAAAATAAAAGTTTGAATTGGCAAATTTTGAACCTCCACTCCTTGCACAGTTTTTTTGAATATGCTACACGTGTCCTCTACCTCTAAAAATTGGTGTATAAGGAACTAACATCATGCTTAACAAGATGGTAATGGATTTAGACCTTGTGTAGTGCAAAAATTTGACATCAGGTAAAGTCAAAGTCTACTGATCCACTAAACGCAGTGAAGAAAATGAACCATTTGCTTCACCTCAAACACTATAATCTTTCAATCTATGCAGTCAAAGTTTATGAAATTTTGTAAACACATTTTCTAATAAGTCTTAACTGCGATCATACGGTCAGAACTAGAAATCAAAGTTTTGGTTTCCTCTTTTGTTCATTGCACTAGAATCCAACAATTTTGAAGTGTTTTCGGTGTAAAACTGTCACGGTACCTTAGGGGATATAGGAGACATGTTGTATGAGTAAGGATTGAGGAGGCGTTTCAAATGGGGGTAATTTCTAGAAATGTTAAATTATATTCAAAAAGCATAAAGTGGTTGAGGTTATGTATGATTTAGTGCCATGGGCACTATCAAAAAATTTCAAATCCAAACTCGTAAAATTTGAAATACGTCTTCTGTACATAAAAGTTAAAACCTAGAGATTGTCATATTTTTCACATTTTTCAATACCATGTAGTGTGAACCTTCTTATTCATAGTTTGGATTATCATTTGAAAAAAAAATTAATCACAAAAAATTTAAACGTGGAATGGCATTTTTTAAACTCCAGTATTTGCGCACTTGTTTTGAATATGCTACAATTCTTCTCTACCTCTAAAAATTGGTGTGTAGGGAAATATCATCATAAGGTTGGATTTGGATATTTTGAGGTGATGTTCTTTTAAATATTTTTCTACAATAATTCTGAAATAGAACACATTGATAGGTTAAAAAATCGGAACTATGCCACAAGCAAAACCATATAAAATACAATAAATGTTGGTCTTTGCACGGCTATATGAAAAAAGTTTTTTTACTTGTCGTTCCCAAATTTCAAAGGCATGTAGTACATATTAATCTAAGACTATTGCTACAGTCACTTTAAAATGTGCATGCTATCCAATATAGTCTAATAATGCCGGAAGGAATGAAATAAAACCTATGTAATATGTATTACTAATACGTGGACCGAAAATGCTCATGAGGCGTGGGCCGATTGAATGTGTCGCTGAAGCGTGTAATGATACGAAACAACCCTCCAGCGCCCTCTCGGTCTTCATTGCAGACTCTCTCCATGCACATATGAAACGTATTCGCAAATTCCTGATTCGTGTTGCAATTTCTCGTAGAACTCCGAGATTCGTGTTGCAATTTCTCGTAGTCCATGGACATTGTCCGCCCGTTGATTCGTTGCGCTATCCGGGTCGTAGCGTACTCCTCTGAAGCCATCGATAACTTCGGAATCATTTGCACATTCGCATCTGGTTTGTACAAGTAGGCAACCCGCGGATCCACCTACCATTGTCTTTATAGAGTCTCGGCCATGTCTTCACGATTTGTGAACATATAAAGAGACTGCATTGGTTCCGTAATCTTCGTGGTCATGCCCCAATCACTTACTCCAATATATACTCGCAACTCATCTAGAGGAAAGTGGAAGAGGATATTGTCCGGAGACAAGTCGTTGTGAAGATTGTTGCTCTTGTGGACCTTGATCATGATGGGCAACAATGCCCACGCAAGCTCGGTCCGTTTTTTGCCAAAATGGACCAACTGATGAGCTCAAATAACCTTATCCTCGGGGAAATTTCCATAGTTCAAATGTACATACACATCGTCACCATACTCAAAATCCCGGTTCAGCATCTCTCGAATTGTCCCACCATTCCATGAATATACATAGCCTTTGTACTTTTCCGGATGAATGGCCACGAATCGGATGACACCCGGATGTGGAATCCTCACCACCATCGACTCATTCTAATGCTCTACTTTTGCCAAGTCCGGTCATCTCTCCGATTGGTTCAACAATTTGGCGGCAAATTTCCAGAATGGTTCAATGCGCGGAGCACCCTCACTGCGGACTTTGCAAATGGTGGCGTATCCACCTCTCCGATTGACATTGTCCATCCGTATAACCGTGGCTGTTGACGGAAAGGCAATCAGATGAGCTTTGCGCAGCACGTCTTCTTGGTGCCCCTCCATTGAGTTCTACCATCCCACGAAGCCACGCCTATTTCGATTTTTGGTGAACGGCTTTATCTGGGCAAGAAATAAATCGGCCTTCAATAGCATGTCGTTGAAATCTCCATCAGCCGTGCGATTAAATCTCCCAAACTTGGTCAACAAGTTTTTGGCACTCTAGAATGCATCGTGCACTCTGTCATCCACAAACTTAAAAAACCCCCGCTTTAGGGTCTTCGTATTCCACACGGGGGCTTGCAGTGCGTCCATCATGTGCTGCCACATGTCCCTACAAAACTTCTCAGGGCCCTCATCTCGATATCTGACGTACTTGCTCTCCAAGGATCGAAGAGTATTTGCCTCATAGAATCTGACAATCAATTCTATGAGGAAAATCTTGCAAGCCTGAGATGAAATGTCGCGGATGGCATGAAGCTTGGGACCAAAGTCCTGAACCTTCTACTTCTTCTTGTCCTTTGGCATCTTTTTTAAACCGCCGTTGTCCGAAACAAGTACAAGTTTTTAGAAAAACTTAAAAAAAACGACAAAACCTCCCCTTCCATGTGAATCTCTTTTTTCCTCCCAAAGATGAGGAGCCAATGGATAAAAAATTGCCAGCCACAGCCACTCTGCATCCACTCAAAAATATATTCTTGAGAGGGGAAGAAAAAAGTGAGAGAGAGAGGAGGGCGGACGGCCTTTTATAGGGTGGCGGACCGCCATGAGGCCAACCGCCACCACGACCGTCCGATCGGACGGCCGGCTAGCCGTCCGCCCATAGGCCGCCCAATCGGTCGGCCGTCGCGCGTCCGAGTGATCGGATCGTGGCTGTTGGATCGGTCTGCTAGTCGTCTGATCGGGCAGACGGCCAAGCCGCTATCTGATCGCCCCGACGGCAGCAACCGATCAGTATTTGAAGGCTGCGATCCGGCCGCGTGGCACTTCGGCGAATCCAACCGTCCAAAAAACTTACCAGGGCCTTCCGTAACTGGATTTTACTCCTCGGATGGAACGTCCAACCCCCAAGGACGTCGGATCGGTAAACCTGGGTGTAGCTGTAGTTGAAATCCGGCTTTGAGTGACCGATTTGGTACTATTTTTTGGTAGATTGTGAAGGCCGGTAAACTAGCTCCAACCTTTTAATTCTTTTATGGTGTAGAGTAAAGTTGTGGATATTGTGGCTTCTGGATTGTGAGAACGGAAGGCAGTGAATTTCTGGCCACTGTAAAAACTTACCGGAAAACTACTCTGACGCTCAACACAGTTCAAACTAAACAATTGTGGTTACTTGTTACCGGTCACTGAGGTACGGGGGAGCCATCCTCCGGGATGTGCTGAGGTATTAAGTGTGAATTGTCCTTAGATTTAGAAAGTTTGGCTCACAATAAAAATCCTAGGAAACGATTGGGTTAGGTGGGCTCGCTTAAGGTTAATTTGGTTAACTTTGAGAATTACAAACTACTAGACTACAACACAATTCTTGATGATTAGTCGTCTGCTGAACATGAAAGCGGCTTTACCGCAAGTGGTAGTCCATGAGAAATGGGAGGAGTACGTGAATAGTTTATTCAACCACCAAAACAATCTTCGTTCTCATGCATTGGCATGTTTGGTTAGGAGCACTATTGTGGACGAGATGTTTTGGACGCATTGTTAGAACTTTGTGCATCTTGTGAAGCCAACTTTTGTGACATTGAGAACCTTCAATGGACAAACTTCGGCAATAGGGAGGGCGTGGTTGGCCATGAATAATCTGAGGAAGCATGTGTTTGGTCCACGGGATGCACCATTTTTATTAAACCTCATTGTTGCAACCCGCTTTGAGATGCAATTTAAATAGAGATGGAAGATGATGTTAACGGATCTTCACTATGCAGGTGCTCTTTTGAACCCATATTTTACGGACTGCTTTGAACTTCAAAGGTGTGGAACTACAAAGCGTGCATGCAATTGAGTGCTAAGGCATTTAAGTGCATGCCTTGGGATTGACCACAACGATGTGATGGACAAACTTACACACTTTGAGGAGCGTGTAAGTCTTTACGGTCCTCTTGAGGCCCTAGACATTTGAGAGTCATAGATGCTACCTCATCAACGATGACAAAGAGTTGGAGGGGACGCGTTATATGCAATAGCCAAGCGCATTCTTTCGTTAACACGCTCGGCATCGTCATGTGAGCGGAATTGGAGCATGTATTTGTTTGTTTACAACAAGGTTCGGAATTGGTTGGGCGAGAAGAAGGAAGAGGACTTGGTGTACATCTACACCAATAGTAAGCTCTTTCGAGAACGACGTGGTGCAGATCCAATAAACTAGTACGACAACCAACCGTTCTTGGAGGACTTGGAACCAGATGTTGGACCACTAGACGTTGATGAAGACAATAATGATGGTGGCGATGAAGGTGTGGCCGATGGGCACAAAGATGGTGATGGCAATGCACGTGCTGGTGAGGATGATTCTGATGACAATGTCGAGGACGATTCCACATCGGAATTACATGCGGCCAAAGTAGGTGGCTACATGATGCAGAAAGAACCCCCTTACCAACAAAGTGGTGATCCAGGGATCCTTGTTGGCACTAGGATTTTTGACTAGTCAGATTATGATGAGAAACGACTAGTGGGGACTAATCATGTGGTTAATGGCTTGCAAGATGAAGGCATCACAAAGTATGATTGTGGAGATGATGATGTTGACGATGGACAAAAAACCAACGACCATCTTCCTAGTAATGATGATGATGGCAATAACAATGGCAATCCTTCCATTGATGATGATGATGACAATGATGACAATGACAACGGTGGAGGTAACGATGGTGGGGAGGCAATTTCAATTGAACAGGTTGTCGCGGACGAAGGTGAGGTTGATCAACCTCGTGATGCATTTGAATAAGATGTTGAGGAAACATCTCGTTGTGGAGAATCAAATGAAATGGGCCTTGTCAAAAATGTCCGTTTAAAGACTCGTGAGGTTGGACAAGAAAATAATGTTCCTTTCGGCCAATTGTTTACAACACATTTGGCACAAAGTACACCTTTGGTAGGTGCGGTACTTGCTAGATTAACGAGGGCTCTTCCATCTCCATTGTATAGACCTCCTCGACATGATTCATTGAGGACAATTACTCAAACATTGAACTCAAGGGCATCAATCACACTTCAGCGACGGTTCAGCAACCACAACCATCTCCAGCAAGTTGTGGTGTAAAGCAGTCGTCCTCAATTCCAAACATTGTTTGTCCATTTTGTTTGGGGTATACCACAGGGACTTCCTCATTTTCACCAAGTGTCATGGGTACACATGGAATCAATGATGATGGGATCACCAACAAAAAATGAAGGTAAAATAACTTGTCCTTACAATGAAAGAAGTTACTATCCAAAATGAAATGAGCAACATTAATTTAGCAATGCAGCAATATGCACCTGCTGCTTATGGTGATGAGGATGAAGTATTAGATAATGATGAGGAGTTAGATGGATCAGATGATAGTCATACAAAGGTATCTAATGACGAAGATAATATTCTTTTAAGAGCAACATTGAAAATGTCCGGTACTCACAAGAATCGAAGGCGACGCACCTCCAAAACAAAATAGGATTGATGTGGAAGTCAACATATTACACATAGAAGTTAAATACTTGTAGAGTTATATATATATATATATATATATATATATGTATTCACCTTACTCAATGTTCATAAAACATTGACTATAGTTATTGAATGTATTTCTCCATCAGCATATATTGAAATGCCTCATCATATTTGAAAGTTCAGTCACATATTAGATTCATTCTCCTCCTAAGTTCGAACGATGGCGCCCCTTTCCAAAAGTCTGCGCCCCGCCCTCAATGAAGTCTACCCTCCGCCTTCCAGAAGTCCAGTCTTGTCTCTAGTTCAACTTCCTGTACCTCTATTTTGGTCTCCACTCCAACCGATCGTGCATCTCGTCCTGCCCGCCGCGCCTCTTACAATGCCTCTAGTCATGCCTTCTGTGCCTCCGATCTTGTCTCCAACATGGACTACTATTAGGGATGATCCACGTAATCCACTTTGGGTATGCCCCACCATCTCTTCTAGACTCCAGCCACTGCACTTCAAGTTCAATCTCTGCCTTCTATATTTTGTAGAGTTCATCTCCTTTCTATTAATGCTTCTCATCTTGCTTAGCCATTTCTATACAACTAAATACTTCCAATTGCCTCCATTTCTCTTAGAAGTTTCGTAAAGCCTCTTGCTTCTAAGCCTCCTTATATTTGTCAAACTCGTCCTCCATGCCGAGGGTGTTTTGTTGTTGCTTGTGGTGGTTGTCTTGAAGTGTTGACCTAGTCATGTTGTCTTGCCAGCTCCTCCAATATCTGGTCCTCCCCTCAGCGGTCGGATAAAGATTATGGATCTTCTTATCCTCCGTCTCTCCTCTAGTCCTTCTCTAGTGTCGATATCCTATTCCGGTCTTACAATCTGCTCTACACTCTCTTCGACCTTCTCCCGTCAAATTGCCTTCCTACCAAGGACATTCTACTGCTATTTATGATGGATGCCTTAAAGTGTTGACATGGTCGGGTTGTCCTACTAGCTACACTAGTATACATTTCTCCCCTACGTGGCCGAGTAAAGATCGTGGATCCCCATGTCCTTTGTCTCTCTTCTAGTCCCACCTCCGATGCCGGCTCACTATCTTTTTCCTCCAATCCTCGACACCCCACTTTCTCACTCCATCCTAAGTAGTCAAAAATACATCACCCTAAATTAGATGCTTCTTGGTAATTCTGATCCCATCACTGTAGCATAAACCTACATTGTGACCAACTCTATTTATGATAATAATCATGATTGATTTTATCAAATATTTTTGGTTGGAAAGGCGTGCCTTTTTAGATTTGTTGGTCCTTGATCCGGTCAACACTTGTTTAATTTTATTTTCTTTATTATCTATATATATATATATACATTATTTTAATGAAATTATTGTCCAAATAAGGATTCTTACCACCAACAGTGGTCTATCCCCCTTCTACAATTGGTGGCATCCTGGGCACCGGATCCGGTCATTACCAGGAGAACGTAGAAAAATAATTGTTCCAATTACTCCCGTTCACCAATGCTGATCGCCCCTAATGACCCTCGGACTGCCTTTCCAAAATAACAATAGGTGCTCAAATCACGCAGCTGGTGCAGCTCCGACGGGTGCCGACTGCTCCTACAATTGGTTCTTATGGTTCACCGTCCTCTCGGTGATTGTAGTAGTGTGGCGCCAGTGGTCCGGCGTACCCAAGGGCAGATCCTCGTCCGGCTATTTGGCGGCTGCTGGCTGCGGCGGATTCTTGCGGGCGGCTGCTCTGGATTGCTGGTGTGGACCGCGGCGGCGAGCTATTCCAATTGCCAAGGCCAAACACAATATTTGGAAAATATTTACAACTTCATAAATCTTCAAAAACTTTGCCAAACAACAACAAAACAAAACTCTGCCAAACGTCAACATAACATTTCTAAACGTCAACAAAACTCTGCTAACGTTGACTTCACCTTGCTTGATAGTGGCGCTGGAATCAACTTTGATTGCACCTCTAACTGCGCGGGAGCTCATCTCATTTCAAAGTTAAGGCTGCGCAAACAACTCAACAAGTGCTCTGCTATGCCAGCATTTTGCTAGTGATCGCTGCAAAGCGGATGCCACCGTCTGCGTGCTTGCCCACCAAATCGCCTTGAACATGCCTTATGCACCTCAGCTCGTTGGTTGCCCTCATGTCCTCCTATGCACGGCGCCTTTAACCAAACGGACCTGAGTTGCCATCGTGAACTGATGAAGCTCCAGAGTGCGAAAGGTGATACTTGGTCGCAGCCAACGACGGCAGGTTGGACACCCAAAAGCTGCAGCTCCACACCACCCTACTATTGCCGCCACTACTCCGCAAGTGTCTGCCGCTGATGGTTGTCTGCAGTTAATGACGGGCTGGTGATCTGTGGCAGATCCGAGTGCAACAAAACTCAAAAACTCACCAAACCCATTGTGGCTCACTGTTGGCTACTACTAATGGCTCGCTACCGATCCATGACTGCCATTTCTAGGAAGGGTGCCGCAAAAAATCTTGGTGGCAAACACGAGCGGAAGGCTTGCTGCAGCTGATGGCTAACTTCAGATCCGTGGTTGCCTGGAGCTAATAGTTGGCTGCAACTGATGGCTTGCTGATGCTACAGTTTAGCTACAGCTAATGGCTAGCTGCAAGATCTCCAATCTGAACCCCATTTAGCTCAAAACGCTCTTGTAAACAAACCCCAAGAACCCACAAAACCCTAATTCAAGAGCGCTTTAAACCAATCTCAAAATCCTATAAGAGCACTTCAAAATTCTGAAAACCCTAGTTGCAATCTGCAAAATCTTAGTTGCCTACTTGTGACAAGATTCACATGGATCAAACTGGTGCATGGTCGCCAATACTAAAGGAAGATTGATCTACTAAACCATTTTTCAATCAATACTAGAAAACCTCAAGAAACCCTAATCTACTCAAAGACACTCAAGAAAACCCTAATCATGTTGGATCTTACTGGCTATATCATTGTTTCTATAATGCAATGCTCATAACATCTAGATCTCCTTCTAACTTACTATTCCTCTTCTAAATAGTAACCTTTTCCCAACCTCCAAGAGCTACAAGAGAGAGACAAAGAAGGAGAGAAAAAAAAACTTGCAAAGCTCTCCCTTCATGATGCCCAAATCTCTAACCTCATCTATCCGGCAGATGAAACTAGCGAAGATGGAAATTCATCCATTTGGCAGATGAAACTAGCTAGGATAGAAATTTATTTACCCAACAAGGTTCATCCATCCAGTTAGTGAATGAAAACTGGCGAGGGAGTAAATCATCCGGCTAGCGAAATTCATTCATTGGTGAGCCAAAACTCAACTGGTGGTCAAAGACAAATATTACTACCTGACTTTGAAAATCCTACTTCTCCTCTTAAAAACTACTTTATTGATACATATTTGGTAGCTTTTTAAAACACAAAGGTGTGCATGAATGGTACATACCTTATGCAAACCCTATACCTTTTTCAACAAGGAATGTGCCAATTTGTGTATATTGCACACCAATTTAGGTGAGACATGCATTGTTGGAGACTTGGAGCAAAGAGCGCGGTGTTTTGCAATCCTCAATTCCTTGTAAGAACTCCTGTTGACACAACCGATCTTCAAACCTATCATTGTCAACGATACAGGGCATTCCTTCAAGGAGGTTTAATCACTGTAGACAAGAAGGGAAGACTCACTTTTACTGGTTTGTGGTTGAAGGAGCCGTTGGAGTTGAGTTCAAGATAATCAAAATATCAGGCGGTGGATATTTCATCAGCATAGCATAGGAGGCATGAGTTTCCCGCTCACTAGGTTCAATCCGTGTTCGGGCTGTCAGGCCCTGTTTTGGTCTTCTTTCCGTCTCCCGTGGCCGTCCCCCTAAAGCATCTTTCCGCCCCCTTGTCCGCGTCTTTTCTTTCCAGCGCCTCTCGCCCTTTCCGAGATCCCTGCCCGATCCATCCCGATAAGCGCCTGCCCGCCTCTGCTATCGGCGCAGACCCCGAGACCCGATAACACCATATCGGCTATCGGCCTAGGAACGGATCCACGCCCACGTGTACCGGTGGGACCCATCCACCCGCCCTCCGCCGCCGATAAGCCAGTATCATCCGGGGATGGTCGTCTCGATAGGAGAATTAGAGTCTCATCATTGTCGCCATCAATTTCAAATGTTCCGGCGGCGTTGTTCAAATGGCGAAGGCTGCTGTTGGCTCGTTTTCTCTCTCATTTGCAAACCCGTTTGTTTGTACTCGCTATTATCGTTTGCGCTGTTCTTTTGCGAGCTCGATCTCAGAGAATTCCTTGACATCTTCCATCTCCGACGACGCCTTCTGGTAAGCATGCAAACCCTCCCGCTCTCATTCAGTTTGTAAACCTATAGGCTCATATCGAGTTGTGAAGTGGACGCAGGAAGTTGATAGTTAGGGTTTCTGGAACTCGATATTCTCAGTACTAGTTTTTCTGGAATCATACTGAAGTTTATCTGTAGACGATAAGGATTTTGGGGTTTAGCGATCTGTCGGATTTGTTTAGCCGTATACGATAAGGCACTCAGGTGATTTTCTATTCTTACGTTGTCAGTAAGCGTGAGCGTGGAGTTCATGATAGAATATACTGTGTCGATTGGAGTACGAAAGGAGATAACGATTGGAATTCCAAGTGCCGCGCTGATAGGAGTACCAAGGGAGATACCGTTTGGAATACTAAAAGGCTTTAACTTCTCGGTTTTGGTTTAGGGTTTATAGCTTCTCATGTACCACGTTTCATAATAAGTTTCATGACTGATTTGCTCTGTATGCTGTAGGTCTGCAAAAATGCCGAGATGCAACTGCGTCACTGAGTTACCGAGAGGGGTGGAGGCTGTTCCCACCCACCCGAAGTACAACGATAGGCTGAAGAGGATAGAGCAAGTTTTCAAGGTGGAGGGGCATTACTGGCAAGACAGCTGGGATCCTCTCACGGCCAGGAGAATGATTCTGGCGATGCACGGGCCAGACTCGCAGATTTACAAGACCAGTGAACTGTCTCCGGAGAAGAAAGCTTTTCACTGTCCGTATTGCAAGGAGGTCGGGCAGAAACATAGGATCAATCTGCACCTGAATCACGCGAAGTGCCCTGGGCGACCTAACAGGAAAATGCCTGCTTATCCGAACCTCGACATCAAGAATCAACCTCAATTCATACAGAAGATGGTGGATTCTACAACAGTGGACGACGTCATTGCTGCTTTCCAGCATATCGTCCCACTCGATAGGGCTAGCAGGAAGCCGAGAGGCGGCGGGAAGAGAGCGGCCGGGACTGGATCTCGGGACACGCGCGCAAGAAAGCGAGGTGCGTCGTCCTCTCGGGCATCGAGAGCAGTCCGATTGGAAGCCGATGACGAGGAGTCGTCATCGGATGACGACGATCAGTACGAGGCGGGCGAGGATGGCGATAGGTCTGAGGACCGCGAAGATGTGGATGCTAGGCCCATGGACATCGTCGCCTACAGCGTTCCAGCGACATCGGAAAGTGGGCACTTCGTTTCCGGGAATGTCGCTTCCAGAGCCCCGATAAGTCAGGCGATTGTTACATCAAGTGCTCGTGGTCGGGACATGCACTCGATAAAGCGAGGTGCATCGTCTTCTCGGGCATCGAGAGCAGTGCATGCACAGCCCCCGTCCGATACGACCACATCGGATGAGGAGGACCAGGACGGGTCGCGAGAGGATAGCGAATCCTCTGAGGCGCGCGAAGATACCGATGCGCGTCCCAATGAAGCGATCCCGGTCAGGCATCCAGCGACGGCGAAGGGTGGGCAATGCAGCTCCGGGAACGTCGAGAAGAGGCCTACGATAGGCCAGGAGGTTGCAACATCCTCTCGGCGTGCGAGGAGCCCCAAACCGAACTTTACTGCGCGTGCGATGTATCCCTTTGACAGCATCACTACCCCGAATTTCCATGGAGAAGACGATCCATATTCCGTAGGGAATGCAGTGGAAGTGCGCGAACAGTACAAGGTGGTGCGGAGGGACGATGGACCTAGCGCGACTCTCGCCGATATCTCCGACGAGAGGTTAAGTATCAGACAATACCTCGCGGGGGGCGCTAGGCCGAGGTACAGTAACCCGGATAGACAAGCCAGGGCGCGGGAATTGGAGGAAATGCGCATTCGCGAAATAGAGCGCATTCGTCTCGACGTGGATGAAAAGTACGCGGCGTCCATCCAAACCGACATACCTCCAGTGAGGCGAACGCAAACCCCTTTGTGGATTCTCATGAAGAATGGTTTGCTGTCTGAAGAGGAGCGTCGCAGCATATCGTCCGAGGATCATCTACTTCAGATGATGCAGGACGTTGTGGCGCAAGGGCAGTGGCGTTTTACGTCTGCTATCGGGCAAGCGTTCTGCACGCAAGCCATCTCCACCGACGAGCTAAATGAGTGCAAGCCTATCGTGGAGCTGGCGCAGTTTCCGTGGAGCGAGAAGCTGAGAATTCGGTGGGTTGCTACTTTGAGGGAGACGTGGCTATTTCTTCAACGAGAGAAGGAGGCACAAGAATGGGAGGTCTCGGGAAGAGCTAGGGCCGCCAGGATCCAACAAGATCGCGAGGCGGAACTGGTCTCCCGAATTGCCTCCTACGACAAGGAGCGGTCTGTGGAATGGGAGGCCTTGGTGTGGGACTACAATCTCCTGTTTCACTTCTGCGCCGATAACCCCTTCATTCGCGAGCTCTTGCCGCCCATGCCATGGAAACACAACTCCGAAGAGGCGAGAGTGGTGTTATCGATCTTGAAGGCAGCAAGTATCGATCCCATGCGTCCTCCACGAGAAGCGAGGCTCCTGAAGTGCTGGTTTATTGCCAACGGTTTCAGTAACCGGTTTGTCCCCCCTCTATTATCGTCATCTATTTTACCAGCTATTTTAGGGCTTCAATGCTATCGGATTCTCGTTCCAGTTCAGAGTTTTTTGTCATTTTAACAACTACTGGATTGGAGGTATTGCTTATGAGTTATCGGCTGACTGTTGTTTGAATTGCAGTGGAACAAATATGTGCCATCCCCACGCGCGAATGACGCCGCTGATGATTGATAGGAACTCCGATAACGCACATTCGCCTTGGGATGGCGCATTATTTCTGTACGAGAAGCTAGGGAGGTTTCTCTTCGGGCATGTGGAGTACGCGGATGAAGATCCGGAGGTGGTAGAATTCCATCAGATGCTCGTTAACGAAGCGCGTGAATGCGGCAGAGCTGTAATACAGTTCACCCATCACGTAAGAGCGCGGACAGTCATCGACATGGCCTGTAGACACGAGGTCCAGTTTGAGCTGAGGTGGTGTCAAACCGATCTGGCGTCGTACATGCCATGGGAGCTTCTCGAAGAGCAATGCCTGTTTCGGGAAGACATCGACTTACTATATGTCGGCAGTGGATCGAGTAAGCCGTCCGCCACATCGTTTACGATCTTCACTTACAATTTTATGCATATCGTGTGTGAGTACTTATGTTTATCCACTGTCACGTGTGTACAGATATGGTAGGTGGTCACCTTATCGGAGTCCATGACGGGCCCGAGATGCAGGCTTGTCTCACGGCGATAACAAGTTTCTGCCGGAAGTAATGCGCAGCATCGGTGTCACGTATTTGATCCGAAGACGTCACGGAGGATTCTTCTCGGAATACTCGAGACATCGAGGGTGCCCAGGCTCTTATCGCCGTCCACGAGGGAACTCCGATTGGGCTCGGAGAGCAACGAGAACCTGCTCAAAGAAGGGAGCACGTAGAGAAGGTCTCTCTCCCGCCGCATATCGTGGTGGAGGACGTCGGCGATAAGAAAGATGAGAGTCCTTCAGAAGCTGCATCTCGGGAGGGGGAGGAGACGATGGACGTCGACTCCGAGAGGGAGGAGATCTCGGGTAACGAAGGAGATGCCAATATCCCCGACCCCGGGTTCGATGACGTCCCGAATTTAAGCCGTGGGAGCGAGGAGCGAGAAGCCGATGTCACACCTGACAACGCCGAGGTCAGCCAGGAAGCTGAGAACCTAGCGGACCGGCGCACTACATCTGCAGGCGGTGCTACTGCCGAAGGCGATATGTCAGGCGTCGCTTCTTACATGGTCCCGGTTCCTATCGAAGCCGAGAAGGAATGTCGGGCTAAGGAAAACAACGATCCGCCTATCGTTGAGAGGGATTCGCAGCCATCGGAGCCTATTGTGTCTGAAGAAGAAGCGGCAATGCCTTCGGAGCCTACCGTACCTGAAGAAGGAGCGGCAACGCCATCGGAGCCTGTTGTGGCGGACGACGGGGACGAAACGCCTCTCGGATGGACCCAGGTAATGGCTGACCTCACGCTTGGAGATGGGTTGCTAAACCTACACGGGAACCGAACCCCCGAGGACTTACGATTATTACACGGGGTAAGAACACAACGAGCCGTGAAGGTTGCCGAGGGAATAAATAGACAAAACCGTCCTTTTAACCTATCGCGATATCCGCCTATGTATGCTATGTTGTTTGCTTCCCCTCGAATCCGTGTCATAGAGACTACGCCCCTAACGACTATAGATTCTGTGTTTTTGTAGGACGGGTTATCGGAACAATGGAGAGAGCGAACTCTAGCGCAAGTCATCGAGGGCGTGATGGAGAAGAGGGAGTCCATTGTGTATCATCCAGGACTTCTGGAATCGCTCGCGAAACGCGTCCCTGATAACCCACCCCCGTATGAGTGTATGTTGCCCGAGAACCACCACATCTGCACGTCTCGGATGCCCGACTGGAATAGAGAGCCCACTCTATGCTTCGAGGCTGCAAGTCACTCTCCGGAGCTGGTCGAGCAAAGTTTGGGTCTTATCGTCGAGCTTCTGAAGCACAGGTTTAGTTTTTTTACTCTTATCATCCGATACTTTCCGATTTGCTTCCTCAAGTATAGTTCATGTTCGATATCTTGTGAACGATAACCCCTTAATACGATATGACTTGTACTGTACAAATGCACGTATCGTTTGCTAACTCATAGTGTCATTTCTGTCCCGCAGACCCCCTGGCAAGAAACTCGATGACATTGTAGACGATATGCTCGTCTTCGGCCCGGACAAGAAGAAAGCTGTGACCATATCGCTCAATCGTGCCGACTGGGACTGCATTCTCCAGGACCGGCGAGAGCTCGACGGCTCTCTTATGGACTTCCTACTCCGGCATATCGTATACCGCGCTGACCCGGAGGTACGACGGCACTACGCGTTGACTCACAACTGGATGTCCAATTGCATGCAGTCGAAAATCGATGACGCAAGCACATGGGACGAAGTCGTGTATTACATCTATCGTACCGTGCGTACCGTATCTCGACTCGAGGACACACTAGTGGTGCCCTACCAGAACATGGGTCATTGGAGTATATTTGTCGTGGAGGACTCCCAGACGATACAATTCGACACGTTGAATATGCACCGGGACGAGCGAGCGGGCAACTTCGCGTTTGTGTTGCACATGGCGTGGGCGATGGCGAGGGGTGTTTCGCCTAAGTCGGCCATGTGGAGGAAGTGGCAAGGACGGAAGGTGAAGAGGTTGCCGATTCCAAAGCAAGCGTTGTCGTGGGAGTGCGGTTACGTGTCGTGCTTGGCATTCTGGCAGTACCTCGTCATACGTGGGAGTAGTCCAGTGTCCGATCCGGATTTGCTGCAGAACCACAAATGGCAGGACTGGGCGGGGTCAAAAGCGCGACTGTGGTTAGTTCAGGCGTTCTATCTCGAGCTTATTTCCCCGCCCAATGGGTTTTCTAAGCCTACAGTTGATGTCTGGAGTCCTGTACAGGCATATGTTCTCGCCAGCGAGAACATGGAGGGCGATGATGAAACCATGGAGATGAGCCCGGAAACAGGAAGGAGGAATACGACGAGGGCTGCTATCAACTTGGGTATCGAGAAGACGATAGCATTGCAGCTCAAGGGATGTCGTGTGAGGCTGCCTCTCGGCGAAGCACCTAGGGAAGGGGTGAAGAAGCCGGGCACGAAGAGAAAGCCGAAGAAGAAGTAGGCTCAGAGCTTCTTCTTCTTGTATTTTATATGTACGATAGGTTAGGCTCAGACATATCGTCCGACGATAGGTGTGTATACATTCATTTTCCGATCAAATACCGGACGAATCTGTACTGTACATTCCATTATGTACAAGAATGTGTTGGTAATGAAATGATCGCGAAGATGTCTATCTATCCTGGCTATCGTTTATCTATGCATAATAATGTGTATTTGTCCTACCAATCCTGTTTGTATCCTGTCGAGGACTATACCTCCCGCGATAAGAACTATAGGAGCGAGAGGAGTATACCTCTTCCGATAAGATGAACATATGTAGGAGAGGACGATGGACCACAATATGGCAACCCGATAACGCGGTGGCGTTATCGGATCTCTAAATTAAGAATATAGCCTATTGGCTATGCTTACTGCGTAAGGTTCTCGGGAGCACGAGCCGAGGAATGTCGGTAACCTCGCGAATCTAAGAAATCGCGCAGTCTTTGAAGCCTCATTCCGAGCCCGTCTCGGTTACAAGATAGGGAATGAGCAATCTGCAGCAGTGGATGAAGCATGCCGGCATCAATATCTGCCTCGATTCTGGACAATGTCGCATCCATACTTCGTAACCCGGCGTCCAAGTGCCGCGCCAGTATCGGTTGCCGATACGCCTTATCGAGGAGCTTCAAAATGAGTTGGTGCATGCGGTCGAAGTCATCTGACCACACACTTCCCAGTTCTCGTGTTGGCGATGTCTCGAAACATACATCTCGGTCACATGATCTTGAAGGCAAGATATCGTTGGCGTCGATATCGAGAACAGGCCGTAGGATTTCCGATCTCTGGTCGTTGGAGAGCAGGAGATTTGTCATACCTCCTTGGGCCGTGCCGCGTAGAGAGCCGAGGTATCGGGCAATCTTGCCCGAGGCGAGGTCGGGTCTCGTTAACTCGAGTACTTTAACTTGATGCTTGCAGATGTTCCCTTTCTGGAAATACACACACTCGCAGACGGCCCACTCTGTGCAGGGATTGTATACAGCGTACGCAATGTGACCTCGTTTCGAAGACCTAACCAAAGCCGGTCCTCCAATATACATTGGCAATACGACGTTCTCGTTTGGGATCGAATTGGCTTGAATAATGGAGTTTACCATAATCTGCCTCAGCTTCTTGTTCTTCACGAACCCGTTCTGTTTACTCCAGTCGGTGTAGTCATATTTCTCAATGACATTCCCAGTGAGCTCATAGATAAGCCAGTCCATCCGTCGGCCGATAAGCTTCCTTTTCGACTGTCGCAAGACGGATTTCATGTTCGAATGGAATGACTCTATCGCAGCTGTGGTATCCTGGCCCGCATGAGGGATCTTTCTGTCTCCCACTATCCACATATGGATTTTCGGCATCCATTCCTTGTCAAAATACTTCCAGTACTCCTTTGCATTTGGAATGCGTGCCTTTGCCTCCATATAGACGTGTTGAACCCACTCTAACAACGTCCAGATCCTCGTAGGAGGTCCTCTCGTAGCAGGGTCATCGCAATCACTTGGTGTCTCCGACATGTACATAAGATCCCCTACAGTACGCAATGCAGCAGCTCTCGTCTCCATGTCTTTCAACTTCGCACAAGCGTTCTTTTGCCAGGCTCGACGCACGTGCCACAAGCATAGGAACAGAAACGACCGAGGCCAAACTTCCCTGCGATAAGTAAAAACACGATAACCCATCAGATAACCCGGCACGATACGAGAAAGCCGGAACGCCGATATGTCGGATCATCCCGACCTGAACCTGACGTACAAAAGGCAAGATATGAAACCAGAGGGGGTATTCTGTGAGTCTCTATAGTTTCTTACCGGAGTGAGTTGATCTCGTTATCGGTGTCGTCGAGTACGAATGCTGTAGGTCTCCATCTTGGGTTGATTTGCTCTAGCTTCTCTTTTAGAGCGTGCATCCAAGGCACTAGATCACTTTGTTTTGATCTCGCGGTGATTATAAAGGCGACGGGCACGCCATTCCTCCAGTCGTCGAACACCATCATCGTGAATAGAGGGTACTGTAAACAATAGGAAATATTAGTACTAGAAGATACGAATCGATGTAGCAGAAGTTTGTAGATAGGATGAGTAGACACATTTAGAGCGAATCGTAAAGGCACATACCTTCTTGTTGTTTGTAGCGAAGGTCCCGTCTATCGCAATAATGCTATCGTGCCCATAGTTGAGCATCATCCGCAGCTGAAAGGGGGTCTGAATCCCTATCACGAAGGGCACGTTGTCAGAGTTCAGGACCCCTTCTATCTTAGTCCCCGGATCCTGGTAGTAGAATACCATCTCTCGATTCTCTCGTACCCACATTCTAACACTCTCGACATCATTATGGTGCTTCATGTAGAGTTCTTGCGCACGGACGCCACAAATGTTCCGAATATCCTCCATGCTCAGGAAACAATCCCGAGAAGGTGTGAGCGTGCCCTCATCGCATCCTTTGAGTACCAACCTCTGATGCTTTAGTTTAATCGATTCCATAGGACCGAGCTCGTCGTACTGCCGTAGAACCCAATCTCTAACCTCCTCCGATATGCACTTTCGGAATCTGAGTCTCCCCCTGGTGATGTTTACCTTATCGTGAACGATAATGCCCTCTCTATCAACGTGATCTTTGCAGAAGTACCCTATCTCGGCGATAGATGGTAGAAAGTAGTACCTCTTTATATAGAATCTACATTGGCAGCCCACCTTCATAGACCCTCCCTCCTTCGCGTCAGTAGCACGAGGGCCTTTCTGACCACGTCCTGAGTATATCTGTTTTCCTTTCCGATTGTATCGTCGTGCTGTGGGTGCCATATCGGGAGTGATATCGTCGATCTTGTCTCTATTGTCTTGAGGACCGTATTGACAACGCCATCTGCAACGACAGCCGAGAACTTTTAGTGATGGATACAGTGCGTAGTAGACGATATGACAGTAACCCTCGTAACAGCAATGACCATCTTACCGTTGAAGCTCGATGGGGCAGTTCCAGCGATAGTGGGTCATATCTCCCACGTTCGTGGGGTCGAATTTATCCCGCACGAATGTGGTCTCGACGTCCTTTCGGCCTGATTGCTCACCGTTCACGAAATCCATTACTCTATCCCATGGAATGTAGGCGATAAGCTTCGATTGCTTTCCCTCACCGGGGTCATGATCAGGAAGACCATGGAGGTCATCAACAGCGGACTTCGTCTCCCTCTCGGCCTCAATATTCCACCTCAGATCTTTCCAAGTTAGCAAACCAGGTGGAGGCTTATGTAATGCATCACGCATCCTAAGAACCTTGTGACCATGCTTCATGAGGTACCGAGCGTGCGGGCCTTCTCGGATAGCTGTATCTAGATCTTGCACACCCTCCTCACGCACACCAGCAGGCTTCTTTTGACCCTGCCGCCTCCATCCTCTCGCTGCCACCCCGTTATCGGCTCCACTCCGAACTGGTACCTCACTTGCATCCACACCTGGGAAGACCGGCGGCAGGAGATTGAGATCCAGGAACTCCATTCCCGCTGCCTATCGGTGACACTCTACTCTCCCGCGAGCACAACAAATGGCGCCGCAATGAACACGGGCTGGGGAGACGTTGCAAGCCGAGTCCAACATAAATCATCTACATCATATCCGCTCCTCGGATTGCCCGGATGATACTGGCTTATCGGCGGCGGAGGGCGGGTGGATGGGTCCCACCGGTACACGTGGGCGTGGATCCGTTCCTAGGCCGATAGCCGATATGGTGTTATCGGGTCTCGGGGTCTGCGCCGATAGCAGGGGCGGGCAGGCGCTTATCGGGATGGATCGGGCAGGGATCTCGGAAAGGGCGAGAGGCGCTGGAAGGAAAAGACGCGGACAAGGGGGCGGAAAGATGCTTTTGGGGGACGGCCGTGGGAGACGGAAAGAAGACCAAAACAGGGTCTGACAGCCCGAACACGGATTGAACCTAGTGAGCGGGCATGAGTTTCAGCCATTTTCACCGTGGAGCAACCCTTTGGCAGCGCATCATTGATTGTGGATGGTGGAGTTATGAACTAAAGCCAGCCATGCAACTCCCCAATGTCAGAAGATCCTTGACATAAAAACTCATACTAGATAAAAGGTAGTTGAACTTTTCTGCAGATTCTCTGTAGTTCCTCTGACAACTTTTGTACACACCCAAATTGAATACGTGCCGTTCTATAGGTGGCTTGATCTTTTCTCGAGATGGAATGCATTACAAACTATAGAGTCTGAAAATATACCATATAGACTACACATTGTATATATAAAATGACGGCTTCTAAATTTTGTCTTTGAAGAAATTGATGAAAATCATAATGTTATCTTATGAACACCTTATCTATCATGATAGCGTTTTGTATGGTGTAGAAGGTTGGATAAAAATTTGGACTAAATACCAATATGAATCTCCAAATTATTAAGGATGAAAAAATAGCATGTTTTCACCAAATATAGTCAACTTCAATTTCCAATCTAAAATTTTGAATCATAATGTACGAACAATAATTTAAAGAATTTTACCTCGTGAACCTCTCAAAAGTAGTGTGTTTGTCCCAATCCAAATATTTGTGGCAAGTATGTTGTGTGAAGGAAAATTGCTAAACTCAACAGATTGGGAGTCACAACCAACATCAAGTAAACAAAAACAAATACAAACACAAGTACGCGCAACACACTCTCAAGTATTTTTCTAGTGGGAAAGAGTCCTCTAATTACATAGGACCAAACAACACTCAAAAGACAATAGGATGGAACAAATGATGGCGATGCAACAATTCTACGCATTCAACCAGAGATGTCGTCCAAGGCCAAATCAATAAGCAAATGGAGATGTGACCAAGAGATGGTAGGTGGAGTGCAATAAGAGCCCCATCTTTGATTGCCTTAGGCAGCTTTGTTGCTAACTCCATGATCAATCTCCATGCTGCATATTCTTGAAACTTAACTAGAAACTCAAACAAGATAGTAGGGCACCATATCAATGACAAGTCCACAATGAATTCAAGACGTTTCAAGGAGTAAAACGTAGCTCAAAGACCTCTAAAGGCAAGTTCAATTGCTAGACAGTAAGATAGAAAGAGGCGGCAACAAGCAAGCCACATGCAATCTATACTAGCAATGATCACATAGCAACATGGTAGGTCACACACACCCATCTTCTTACCACACATAACACAGAAGGCCCTTTGGAACAATGGCCAACTTTGATTGAACCAAGCCATCAACATGTAAATGGCATGGACCACAATTCTTGGAGTACTCTTGACATTCCTGGCCATCCTTGCCTTCCAGCAACAAAATACCAATGAAAGACACATCCTTCACACAAAAGATTGTACGCCCACCCTTGACGTACAACGATGTGGGCGCTTCATGCTGCAAATATTTGTAATCCCTCCTAGAAAAATGTCGCAGCTCAAGTTGGTAGGCGCTACTACGAATGTAACTGCACCATAAAGTGTCATGATGTTGAGCGATGGATAAGTTCTCTATGGTCATTGGCATGGCCCACATGAAGAACTCTTCTCCATTTTGTAGACATTGGAGCTACACCTTTGGATCATCCAAATCTACAACCGGAGCCAATTTTTCCTGTATAGATCTAGGTGAATTTGGATATTGTCCGTGTAATAACTGATAGAGGCTAAAGGCAATCCAAGAATATTGCGTGCTAAACATGTACCCCATGGCGATCCATGATATTATTGGATTACAATCACGATGGCTGCCCTGAGATAACGTATACATGTGTAGGCCACGATTGACGGTCTAAACCACATGCTCCGCCAAACCATCTGCTTTCGGATGATCATGAGAAGTGGTACATTGATCAATCAAAGCTCTGATGCACAAAGCTTTGAAAGCGCCAAAGAACTCACGCCTTTGGTCTATTAGCACCTACTCTGAAGGTCCAAATCAAGCCAACACTTGGTCTAGAAGTTCCATGGCTGCCAACTCTAAAAAATTGTGCAATAGCGTCATAAGCTCGATTCACTTGCTTAAGTGGTCCACCATCATCAACACATATTTGATTCCACCAATTGGAGGCAGTTCCCTCCAATTGCCTGATCTACCAAGAAAGATGATGAATCAGACATCAACGTAAGGTAGGCCGCTGCATGCCATCCCGGAACTCACTCCCTGTCGCAATTCCCATGCCATTTGGGACCACTCAAATCCTCCTCAAATAGACTTGGATTCCAAGAAAGACCGCCCGCATCCAACTTTATGATGCTAGCCCTATGTACAACCTTGAAGTCATACTCTTGAAGCAATAAAACCCACTTGGCGTGCTTGCTAGTGAGCTTATCAAACTCCATGAGCCATTTCAAAGGCTAGTGGTTGGTAACCAACATAAACTTTCCTCATTGAAAGTAGGGCTGAAAGTGTACTATAGCCCAAACCACCACCAAAGCCTCTTCCTTATAAGATGAATACTTGGAGTCCACGTTGATGTTGCTCTTAGAAGCAAAAGCACTAACATACTCCTATCCTTCCTCATCTTTCTATGTCAACATCACTCTCTCGCCCACAACATTTTAATCTGAGTGCAGTTGGAAAGGTGATATAGCATTTGGACAGTGCATCACAAGTGTTAAACTAAGCTTTAGCTTCAATGTTGTGAATGCATGTTGGTGCTTGAGTCTCTATGTCCATGGCCGATCCTTACGTGTGAGAATAGTCAAAGGCTAAGCAATCAAGCTAAAGTTTTTTGACAAACCGTCGATAGTATTCTGCCAAGCCAAAAAAAACTTAAAGTTATGACAAGTCAATCGGGGCCATAATCTTTTGTACTGCATCCACCTTTGTGTGCTGCACACTAAAATCCTTTGGGACAATTATCTGTTCCAAATATGATAACCAATCATGGAATAATTTGCACTTGCCATGATGCAAGCGCAATCCCAATCGACGTAACGTCTCAAACATGCCCTGTAGATGCTTCACTTGCTCCTATCAACTTCTACTGAAGATGATTACATCACCAAAGTAGCATCCAGCAAACGATAGACCGGTTAACACCCGGTCCATCACCCTCTGAAACACAGCATGAGCAATTTTGAGGCCACATGAGAGAAACTTTCAATGGTAAAGGTGATCCCTCCCATCATAACCAACTCACTAGAATGTTGTCTTCACCAGGTCATCCACCATCAATGGTAACTAGTGATAACCAGGTCGCAAGTCTAGAATACTAAATACTCTAGCATGTTCTACCGCATCAAATAATTCCTTTGGTGTGGGTGTGGAATATCGGTCTCATTTTGTCTTGCAATTGATGAGCCGGTAATCCTCACACATCCACTTCTCCATCCAATTTCAAAAGATGTCTTTCTTCAATGGCATAATTGTAGCACAAGCATACTTTCCATTCAAGAGCTCGATGAAGTTGGCCGCCAACAACTGCTGACACCAAGTTTCTCTAAAACATTCTTTTAAACACTAAGATTGTACGAATGTCAAAAGATTGTGTGGTCATCCTCCAACTAAATGTGAATCGGTTTGCTTTTATAACCCTCCAAATTCTAGAGCCTCAAAGCAAAACAACTACAATAGGAATGTTTGAATACCCGTATCCTTCACGCCTCTGCACCGGCAAGATATCGCCCCAAATTCAATGGTCAGTCAATAAACTCCATAATCTCCTTCTCCGTTGTTGGAAAACCACCGGGCACCGGCATGGCCGATGATTGCTACTTGGTAGCAAAGTGGGCATTCATGCCCTCAGACTCCTCATCCACAAGATCCACAAAAAACATCATATTGTGGTGTAAACATCAAAAAAAGATATCCTGAGCATTCTCTTATTCACAATCCTTAGCCAAATCAATAAAGACAAGCTGAGCCTAAACTCACCTGTTGTATGCTTCTTCAAATAAAAAAGTAGATGTACTTCTTCGACCTCTATAAGATGTGGCACCGTTGTCCTTTGACCATCAAATCTACCCAAGAGAGACGAGGTTGATTAAGCGAATGACGCTAGACAACAAAGCAAAGATTACAGATCCAAACTAGAGTATTGTGGTCAAGAACCTGATTTAGCAAAAAATGACGTTGGTCCTTAGATAGATCCGGTGTGGTGGTGGTCCCTGTAAGAAAATCCGTTGCACGCTCCCATTTATCTAGTGAAGGCTCCACATAAGTACAGAAGTAGAATCCCAAACCATGCCCGGACCGCAAACTCAAAAAGCAAAGGACTTTGGATAAGACATTAATGTCAAAAATGCCCCCAAGTCAAGTTTATGCGGTCCACCATCGCCAATGGAGGCTCATCATCCTTGGTAACCACAACAATCATCCAAGATGACATAAATCCAACAATGAGCTTGTCGTTGCACTTGAGCTAGTGTAGAGATGAGTAAAATTGAAGAAACTAGGTTGGTCCAAATTCAACGTGACCGATGGATGTATGAGCCCAATGCGACAGCATCTACAAAAAAAAAGCATCTTGAAGGTTCTGAATGTATACACCATGCTCAAACACCTTTGATAGTGTATTTCCGAGTGGTGGTATATTTTCAAAGCCATACCCCAATGGCGTCAATTGGTGGATAACCTACCACTGGATGAGCGTGAGCAAATCTGCAAAGAGACCTCATGGTGGATCATCCAATCTACGTTCCTAGCTTGTACGTAAACGGCCTTCGCAAGGCCATCCGACGATCACCAAATCTATTTGGCCCAGCCACCGTAGATCGTCTTCACTGACAAGTATGACATTGATTAGCAAATTGCCGAAGCAACTATGAATAGAATATGGTTGGAACCTACTCAGTATACAATGAAAATAAACACTGCATATGATGGCGGGCCGCGTGATTGGCTGCAAAGCCGCTGTTGACGTGGATGTATCATTGCACCTTAAGCTTGGCTTCCAAGACAATTGCCAACCTTGTGCCAATGTTGGCAAAGATCTTGAGAGAGTAGTACCTTCTGCTTGTGGCTTCCAATGAATAGGACAAGCCAATAGTAAAATTGAGGAATTTGCGGAGCACAGTGGAGCATCGAGAGCCTCCAGAGTCTCTAGAGTGCAACAAATGAGCTCTATCTAAGTCCTCTATGGCAAAAGTGGATCCTTTATCATGGCATATATAAATCTATATTGGTGTTTGTTTGTGCGAATTCAGACATAAAGGTGAATGTCTTGTCCAAAAGCGTAGAATCACATGACAAATCAGTTGCCCAAATATTGTAGCAAAAAATAGCCTCCACCGACGATGTCATTGCACAAGTAGCAAAGACAACATGAATCAGCTCTTTCTTGCCATCACCGGTATACCACCTTTGCCTAATCCATGCTTCTTTTGTTCAATTATTCAAATTGAAACTGAGTGGATAAAGTGCCCGCTAATCCACTAGAATATCGTAGTTGGTGCCATAAGGCACTATACAGTGAAAAAAAACGTGACAGTACGATGGGCTAATTTCCACATAAAACATCTACTATAACGGTGTTTGGAGTAGCCTATGGCCTTCTTTGTGCCTCCTACCAATATAACAATGTTGGACGAGAAAGGCTCAAAATTAACAACGCCTTAGCCTAAGTCTTGGACTAGTTGCTTGCCGATTGTGAGTGGCCAAAATGGCCCCTCAATCTTTTTCTTCATTTTTTCCCGAGTCTTTGATAGAATTAACCAAATTTTAGTTAAATTGGTGGACAACCCACCTATTAGAGTCAAATTCCTAGATTAATAGGCCTAGTGCCATGAGGTGACACTAAATTTCCTATTCTTCCTCCTTCCTACTAATAGGCTTGGAAGTGTAGTGGAAGTGGAATGGAAACGAAGAGAAAAATAAAAAATGGAAAGAAAAGTCCTTGGAAAATGACTAAAATTTGAGAAATGGGTCAAAAAATATGGAAAAAATTAGAAGAGTGCCTCCTAGCACGTAGAAGTAGTGGTGAATTTCTAGAATTTTCCGAGTTGAATTGCTATTTTATTCTAGGGGTTGACTAGTTGATCAACGGGTTGACCACTTGGGAAAAATACTTAAGGGACTCCAAAAATGCTAAGAAAATGTAGGTAGACTAATTAGGGTGCTAGGAGTCCAGCTGTGTGGTTAGTTTTTGAAGTTATAAGTAGATTGCAAATCATCAGTAGAAAGTATTAGATCTAGTGTAATAGTCTTTAAAAGATCAAAAAAAAAAAAAAAAAAAAAAAAAAAAAAAAAAAAAAAAGGTGGTTGGATGTACTTCCCCATGCACATGCCACATGACAATTCTTGCCACCATGGATTTAATTTTAGGGAGGCTTGTCAGGAGCAAAGCGGCGAGTTAATGCTCGTGATAAACTAAAAACATGCAAAAACGGCTGCAAGTAGCCAATCCTGCACTTCTGTGAGAGGTCAAGGGCTGCGTCATTAAAAGTAAGCCAGTCTTGTCGGGGAAGAAAAAGAAAAGACAGAAAAAAGAAAAAAAGAAAAAAAAGGAAACCAGCCAGGCGGTATCCGTGGCGAAGAGAGCTAGAGCTCTCTGTTTTTCGGGGGCTTGTTGTTTTTTTTTGTGCGCGCGATCGGCGTGAGCGAGGGGGCTCCTGCGAGTGTGCGAGCGAGTTGGGGATTCGGAGGCTGGGACGCTGCGGAGAGTGTGCAACTGTGTGCGCGAGGGTGCGAGGTGGAGGATCTAGGCGGGGAGAGTGCGCGTGCGTCCCGAGCGCGCGTGAGCTGGAAGTGAGGTGCGGTTGTGGAGAGAGGGCTGCGTTTTTTTCTTGTGTGCGCCCTGTGTGTGCGAGGCTCCTGCGAGCGAGGGAGCTGGGGTTTTTTTTTTGTTTTTTTTTCTTGCTGGTTCCGGCGGGTGCTACGGAGAGTGCGCGAGAAGGAGCTCGTTCGCTTCCTTGTGTGCGCACCTGAGCGCGCGGAGCGAGAGCTCGCCCGAGCTGGAGAATCCGGCGTGGGGGGTGCTGCGCGAGGTGTGAGTGCGCCGCGAGCTGGGAAGACTTGAGGAGGAGGATCGATCTGGAGGGTGCCGGCGATTGGAGCACGGATGAGTGCCGGCGTTTGTAAACGCCTCTCACCACAGGTGGTGTGTTCGAAGTGTGAGTCTGGAGTGAATTGTTGGAGGTCGTCATCCGGCTTGTTGTGTAGCTGTGTGCGAGGACTGTGGAGCTGGAGGTGTCTGTGCAGGAAGATCAAGAGCCTGCGCGCGCGGTGCTATTAGCAGTGACGGCCTCGGTGAAGCAAGGGTTCAGGGCGCGTGCGCTGCGCGGCTACTTGAATCAGGGAGTGACCCTTCCTTGGAACCCTGATCTCTCCCTTGTGTCTTGGTGTACTGATCAAGGTGGTAATAACGGGCTGCGTGTAGACATGCGATGTTAGGTATTTAAATCCCGGTGGCCGAATCTTATGCGGAAGCGCTGGTAATTTTTTGCCAGAATTAGGTATTTGACCACCAAGTTCCACCAAAATTGAACCGGTCCACAGCCCATTGATTCTATGTTGTATGCATAAGTTCGTCTTTGGGATCAGAATGACGTGTTGAATTCGTTGGTGCATGAAATTGCTTGTGATGGTGGGTTCTATGTCCTCGGCCTGCTGATTTTGGTTCTAAGTGGACTATTCAAGTTGGAATTGAGCTGCTGATCATTTTGAGAGGAAATTTTTTTGGATTCGGAGTCCCGAATTAAAAGATACAGGCTGCCGAAGTTGCTGCTCCAAAACAGGATCTGGATCAGGCCTGATCAGCCGACCTAAACTCGACAAAAAAAAATAAAACAAACAAAAATTAATTTAAAAAATATATATATATAAAAGAAATAAATCAAATAATAATAATCATAATCATAATAAATAATAACCATAATAATTAGGTAACAAATAATTAAATAATTACTTATACCTAATTAATTCACCCAGAGTTAGGTGTTTAAATTTCAAGAAAAGGTTAATCGAGTCCACTTAACTGGGTGAAAATAACAGTACTATAAAAATTCTGAATATTTAAATAGATATGCCATGATCCAAATCCAGTAAAATTAGAATTTACAGTTAAGCATAAGGAATGGTTTAAGTGTTGTAACAATAGGACCTTGTAGGTTTAAAAATTGATTCTCTTAGGGGATCTATTTTTGGGCTCACACCGATCGTCATTGGCTGTGCTTCAGAGTCCGTCATCACACGTAGAGGGGTGGCACAAGTAGGGTTGCCGTCCGTAACACCAACCACCATCATTCCACCAAAAGTCACCAACCAAACTACTTCAGGGCATAGGGTGCATCGTTCCTATATAGGGTAGGCTACAACGTTAGATAATAAAGCCGGTGCAAAAGTCAATGACTAATTATCAAATGACTGTGATGTGTTTGTAGGTGTGAAATTGGTGTCAAACGCCTCAATAGCCCTTGCCGCCAACTTAGCACGCATAGCAATCAAATCCTTGTCGGTAGGTAGAGCAACCGCTGCTAGAGACACCTTCAAGGTTGGCATCGGCACTTTATCCTCTAACCTACTACCCACCAAATCGAATACCCCAGACAACCAAAAATTGGGTGTCAAAAAATCCACGCCTGAAAACACAAACAATTACAATACCTTGTAGGCCAACAAATATGTGGCGCCGCCGTTAGTGGAAGAATCATGTGGTGTGGGTGTCAAAGTGAGAGTTGGACCCGAAGCGGCCGCATCCACAATACCAGAGGATAAAAGTAGTCTGGATTGCCCAATTTGGTCAGGCAATCCTGCGTAGCGTGGACTACCGCCACTAGCCACTGAGAGTGGAGAAGGTGCCTGTGTCTGGGCCGTAGTCTGTGCATGAGTGCCAAATGCTACAACTACATCCCCTAAGGCGCCAAACATGTAGCCATCCATGGATGATGATGGGCCCCGGCTTCTCACTCGAGCATGTATGTTTGCACTTGCCTCAAAGACGCATGTGCACTCAACTTCTTCAACTCCTCAATCTTGGCCTGTAAAGTCTTCACCAGATCTGAAGAACCTGAGCGCTTACAAAGCAATTCTCATTGTTGTGGCCAGACTTGCCACAATGAGAACAAATCATGGGCTTCCTCCCCCTTGCCCCCAGCCTTCTTCCCAGACTTGGTCTTGGGCTTAGCCTTCACCAAACCTCCTCCCTTCTTCTTGGAGTGGTTAGGGTCCACCTTGGTGCGATTGGCTTCACCACAAGTCCATTCTAGTGCAAAGGTGCAATCCTTTATTGGTTATAATCACAATGTGTAAAATCCTGCGTCCGTGAAGGCTGTTTTGGCGCCCTATGCAAGGGCTTGATGGTGATCCTTTGCTTGGGGTGTGAGACGTTTGGGAAAGTTTGGTCATCTAGGCTTGATGATGAACCTAGAGACTTGTAAAGACCGTTTCAACTTGTTAGTGGAACACTGATATGTACTAATTGCCATTGCATTCGTGAATTCTGTGTTTTCAATGAACAAACCAATCTTTTCATTGAAATGTTGTGAAAATTAGACACATTCCTTCTGTTTCCACATTCTTGATAATTGACTTCTTCTCCAAGCATCAAGTTGAGTCTTGACATGCAATAGTTGAATCTTAATCTAGGTATCTGTCGGGAATGTGGTTGTGGATTAACCCCTACATGAAAAAAGTCCTGAGGTGGGCTTTTGCTAATCTGGGGCACATTCCCATGGTTGCAATTTACATTTGCAATTCTTGAAATTTTGTACATTGATGCATGAAGACAAGACTTACGAGGAAGTATGATTTTTATTCTCATCAAACTTCTAGAAGAAAAATTATGCCATCTTAAAGAAAAAACTATCGAATGCGGGCACGTTTGGCAACTCCAAATTTTTTTGCTCGGACACTCTAGTAAACTTTAGATTTTTAGTACAAGCAAGAAATATCATTTACTTTCATGTTGTCAAAAAAAAATTGCTTTAGTGAAAAATGCATTTAATTCCAAGTCAAAGATTTTCACACATTGCCACACATTCTTGGCCAAGGAACCAAAAAACTTCTTCTTTTCCACATCAAAGTTTGAGACCTTCATATATATCCCTTTTATTTTTTCTATTACAAGAGGTGGTGTAAACCTTCTTATTGACTGTTCGGATTATCATTCCAAAACATATTGTGTTCTTAACAAGTTAAAATGTTACACTTTTGAACCTTTACACCTTGCACAATTTTTTTGAACATGCTACATTGATATCTACCTCTAAAATTGGTGTACAAGGAGTTAATATCATGATGAATGTGATGATATAAAATTTAGACCTTGTGTAATGCAAAAACTTGACATGAAATGAAGATATAGTATGTTGACCCACTCAACATAGGGATGGAAATGAACCATGTTTTCTACTTCAAACAGTGTAATCTTTCAATCCGTGTGGTCAAAGTTGATGAAATTTTGCATTAAAGTATGTTATTTGTTGTGTGTTTAATAAGATCCTACAGTTTAAACTAGAAATACAATTTTTGAGACCTTCCTTACACTAGAATTAACATACTTGAAGTGTTTTCAGTGTGAAATTTTCAAGGAATTCTAGGGATTAACTGATTGAACTAATCTGCCACAGCTTCACATACAGCTAGAGCTGGGCACAGATATCAAACGAGTCCCACCCCAAATCTATGGTGAAGAATGTTTCTCTCCTGCAATTCATTTGATAGTCCAGTACAAGTGGTAGCAATATGACTTAACATGCTCAAATTAAGCCTGAATGGCTTGGATAACATAACTTTTGAGTTTGGCGTTGAGATCTTCGCATAATTTTCCTAAGCAGTATTCTATTGAGTTAGTTCTGTGCAGTTTTAACCGTCTCGTTTTCATATTAGTTCATGCTTTAAATCTCACGGTAGTGACATTGTTACGACACAATCTTTCCTCTGTATTTGGACTGGAAGTGAGGGACTCACTTCATGTCCTTCCATGCTCAATTAATGAGACGAAAGTGTTTCTTCATGCTCTATTGATGGACTAGAGGAACTAAATTAGATTGATTTTCAAAGTTATATACGATGCTGAACATCTTATGTGGCAACACTTTTATTTAACCTCATGAGTTTTTGGATCAAAGATTCTTCAACTAACATCTTTCATATGGAGGGTCATTTTAATATCTCAACCTTATCATGCTCAAATACAACACCATATATGTAGATTACATTTCCATTTAGCAACTTCTCAAGTATGTAGTAGGTGCAATAATGATCTCAATTAAAATTGTCATGTCTCATAATTCGGTTCAACACAAATACAAATATTTGTAACTATTGTATACATCAATTCTTTCACATTATATGCCAAATACATAGAAAACACCATGTTGCAAACCAAATGTGGCTTCTCAGACCTTTAATATTTTAGTGCCCACGAGACCCAAAATGGGACTCTGGAGGTGTTTAAACTCAATTTGCATGAAATTCATGAGAAATTAGGTTGTAAGATGTGAAGTTCAAATATGCGCACACATTACTTGAATTCTCTACAAAAATCTGATCATGATTTGGAATTATAGAACTCATGGAAAAGCCATGAATACAACACAATATACTCAAATATAGCAAAATACAATGAATATCATGCCACATACCATGTTGTATTTCATACTAATGGTGGAACGAACATAAACTTTATTCACACCGGCCCTACTTCAGGGACCGGCATTGTTATTGTTGTTGTTCTTCTTTTATTTCATACTAGTATTGGTATCCGTCGTTCTGACCGGGGAAGGTTTTTTATTAGTGTTCCTCAGAATAAAATTTGTTTGACGTATTATATTTTAGATTGCAATTTGCATCCCTCGGAATATCGTGCGTTGATCCGCGAAACGTCGTCATTCCGTGCGGCAAGGATGGCACGACCGCTGAAGTACTCGCGCACATTTGCTTCGACGTCAACAACTCCTCCATAGACGGCATTGATCAAGTCGTTCAAGGTGTGATTGCCGACAATCATCGCCCGTAGACACCTGGTCATGTCATCCTTCACCTTCTCCAGCCTGTCCTCTCCCAGCCCTAGGAGCCACTCTGGAAATGTATGGTTGCCCAAATCCACACAACGTTCACCAACAATAGCACGCATGTTGCAGCAAAATCAAAGGTTTAGGGTTTAGGGTTTAGGGTTTTAGAGTTTTTAGAGTTTTTAGGGTTTTTAGGGGTTTTAGGATTTTAGGGTTTTTAGGGTTAGGGTTAGCGAGCGGCGGACAGATAGACTATCACCTTTTATATAGGTAGATATGCAAAATAATTTCGGTGTTAAACTTTGGTTGAAATTTTTCATTAAAAGAGTCTTCATTTTTGTGATTGTTGATCGAGTCTTTCATTGCATACAAAACTTCCATTTTAATTTGTATAAGTTTGGAATTTTTTTGTATAAAATCAAGTAGACAGAAGTAGAAAAACATCAATAATCATGTATAGATGTTTTTTTCACATATGATATGTCAATGCAACGCTATCAACTTATGCACGTGTAAACCTCTTATAAGGTAGAGGCACCCAGTTTCGATCACTTAAGCTAATTCGGGACTCAAAATGACATTGTATGTCAAAAATATTTATGTAGAAAGATGCGGAATTAGGAATGAAACTCAACAACTTTTTTTTCAAATTTAATCACAAAGTTTTGAAAATTGATATAGAATTTAAAAGCCCAAAAACCATCGGAGCCGATAATCAAACTCTAGAGTAGGTGAGATTTGGTGCCCTCCTTCATCCAATGCCAATAAGTAAGAGTGAGTAAAAGAGAGAAGACATGCCATGGATAACTAACTCAGGGAGGGTATCCAATACCGATCAGCCTTATTCGACTTCCGAGGCAATGCCACCAATGAGAGCTTCATTGAGGTGGAACAACCCAAAATTGCACACGTCATTATCCAATGTCGATAATGAATGGTGTTTTTAGATATTGAGTTATCAATTTTGGATCACTTCATTCACCATTTCAAGCATTAGCCATTTTCATGCATCATGCCATGTAGACTCTACTGATCCGCATTTGGTGGCCGATTGGAATTGGGTGCCTCTACCTTATTCAAAGTACAAATTTTTTTGTAAGAATCTATTGGTGGATGAAGTAGTATACCCTCCAAAGTCCACAATTTTCATTACCAATATATGGTAACTTTAAACACTATAATCTAATCCATCTACCCTTGGATGTTGTACAACTTTTCCCCAAAGTTTAGGTCATGGTTTGAGTTCAATTTTGTAAGGTTAGATACTAAAATTAGGCATTCTATTTCCATCAAATTTAGTTCAAAGAAAAAAATTAGCACATATTTTGGTTTTGGGGAAACATGACCTGGGCACTGAAGGGTTAAGGGTTAATCAAGAGAATGATTGTAAATATGAATCTTTAATTATAGTAAACTAGGTTTGGTACCCGTCATCCCGATGGGGGGAGCGGAGGGTGGTGTGTTAAAGTTACGTTTGCATGTTTTGTATTTTAAAACCTATAAGCTCAAATCGAATCTAAATCGAATCAAGTACATTCCTCGTTGTCATCAACTGACCGGGGCAATCCCAAGTTAAATAAACATATGTAAATGAAAAATAAAATTTACCCATTATATATGCATTATGTACTATATATACCTACTATTCACTTTAAATACCCATTATTTATTTTATATATGTGTTATTGTCTTTAGATAACTATCATTTATTTTATGTACCCGAGGTAGTACATTTTGTAGTTTCAATATGTTGGAAATTATGGTTTTATTTTTTTATTTTTGATACAAAATACAATTTCAAAACTCAATAAGCCAAATTTGAATAAAAGGGCACTATAAAAGATTCCTCCAAAGGGCACTATAAAGGATTCCTCCAAAGGGCACTATAAAGGATTCCTCCAAAGGGCACTATAAAGGATTCCTCCAAAGGGCACTATAAAGGATTCCTCCAAAGGGCACTATAAAGGATTCCTCCAAAGGGCACTATAAAGGATTCCTCCAAAGGGCACATATGGAGGATTCTTTCAAAGTTCACATTCAATTCAAAAGGCACATTTGATTCAAATGGCAATTCCAAAGGTCACGTGACCGGGAGCGGCGGACGGACAGACACTGACGCCTATTATATAAGTAGATTATATGTAAGTGAAACCTTAAAAAGGAAAAAGACAAGTTATGATACCAAAAAAACCCGTAGACAACTGCTTTCTCCCGGCTGCAGGTTCAGTGTGTCACTAACTCACTGAAAAACTTCATCTAGACATCGTCAACGGAATTAAGAAAATGAAACTAGCCTACGGTCCAGGTCTCAAACTACTTTGTAGCACCAGACCTTATGTCTAGTCTTTAAGAAGGCGTGGTTTTATACATTGTCGTTCCATTCTCAACTATTGTGGGAGAGAAAGGCTGGTCCCCAAAATCATATGCAGAAGGTGGAGGTTCCGGGCTTGCACCCAAAATGAATCTTCTCTTCTTGTAGACGAGTAGTGCAGGACAGGAACCAAGAGCCGACGAGACAGACACGTTGCTACCTACGGTTGTGTTAACCGTCACACCCTCCATTCCGTCCGTTTTAGGCCCTGGAGCGATACTTCCAGACGGAGTCTCATCTGAACTTGTCACCAGCTCTTGTTGGAGAGTTTTGTTCGTACACCGAAGTATTTTCAGTTTTCGAAGCGTTGATTCAAAGCTGGAATGTTCCATCCCTCTCTGAGCGCTGCTCAAAAACTTATTCAAACCATCCTCGAGATGACTGGGCTTGCACAGATTCTTCTCTCCACCTTCAGAACCACGCCTTTGATTGTCCCTCCCTGTCCAACTATCTCCTTCACATCCTATTTCGAGGTCCTTTCCCCCACCTTCAGCTACTCTTAGTAATCCAATTCCAGAGCTGTACCAGCGCCCACCTTGACCCCTTCCTTTCCCTACTCTAATCCCTTTACCATCACATACGTGGATTCTCGGGCTAACAAAATTGCATACCACCTTAAGTAAAGCATCATTTGGAATCATTAAAGCATTGCTAACTACCCCAATTGCAGAACCACCTGGGCTGCTGACTGCTCCACCTTCTCTCATTTTCTGTAGGGATGAATCCAAATCATTCGAAAAGTCCACTACTTCATTCGAGAGCTCTCGGCAATATTTACAGATGTATATGCGCGCTTTCATGGCAGCCATCCAACCCTTCACTCCAAACCCCTTCCGATGTTTAAAGCAGTTGAAGCAAAAATTGCGCGGACAATTTCCACACTTCAACAGCGTCTTGATCGACGGACACCAAACACAATGCGGACCCTCTGGTGCACCTTCAGTGAGCTCCGCAGAAGCCATCGAGCCCAGCACAAACTGATGATTGTATTTCAGTTTCTCTCGCTGCACTATCATTTGAGCCATCAACCGCACACGCTCCAGCTGCATCCGAATCTCCTTCGCTATTTCTAACGTCTGCCATGGATCAGAATACAATACAGAAAATTATGAATCTTCCAACCCCCATCTTTGACTCATACTTAATACTCGAGACTAATCCCTCGCATCGGTAATCTTATTACATTTAAAACAACTAGAAAAAACACAGTACAAAACCTTGATGCTGCTGAAAAACTCCAAGCAGGCACCCTGTGTGCAAGTATACATATGGAAATAGCCACTTACGGCCACATCAACACATTAATGCTACACAACTAGCATGAAGCAAGACATGACGTCATAAGGTCAAGGCTGGCTATGCAGCCCCTTAAATCATAGACGTGCATCAGATTACTCGGTCCAGGTCGTAAACTCCGCGACCTTATTTACAGGTGGATGCATACCTTCTCAAAACATATTATGGAAGGCTGCTGTGCCTCTGGAACCCTCAGCAAACACACCGTCTTCCCATTAGCGAAGCGCTCCTCATCACTTGTTTCCTTGTTAAAGATGCCTTGAGATCTCAACCATTGCTCCTGAATGACGAATGGTGTCAATCACTCTTCGAACAACCCATGATTCAACTTGTGTTCTGCGGAAAAATAAATTCATGCTCGACTATCGCCAACTTTACATATAAAAATGTGTTTCCTGAATTATACTGCCCTTCATGGAAAGAACAGTTTTACGGTGTGATCACCAAGCCTGCTCCACATGGAAACCCGTGATTCATTTTTGAACTTTCTGCTATAGACGATCCCGTCTGGAATCTACCATATAGTGGCTTACGCGGCAAAACACTTTGAACTGCTTAATGCCACAAGGTTAAGGTCAATCCAGTATAGTAAACTCGAATAGTACTCGTACGCAGTAGATGTCACCACACCACTACTTAGCAACGAACCAAAATACAAACATCTGCTTATTTATTTGTTTACTTACATGGTGCAGCTCGCACAGTAGCGAACCCTCGAACTCTGCTCGTTTCGCACGCCAATATACAAATGCTTCCCGCAGTACATGCCCAGGAGCCAGACCTAACTTTGTCGCCTCCTCAAGAACCATGAGTTCCTTAACTTCTCTAGCAAACCTGTCTTCTGACACACCTTTCAAAATATCCGCCTCCTTCTCCTTAACACCAGAAGGACCAGGCACGTCACCTACTGCGGGCATCGCATCCTTCATCTTCGCTGCCCGCAAAACCTCACTGACGACCATCTCCTGCTGACCAAGAATGGGAGAGGACTTCATATCCAGATTCTGGGCAAGTCTTCCAAATTTGAACTTAATCTTCTTCAGCTTTTGTCCAGGCTCTACCACTTGCCACGTCGAATTACACCCCGGAGCTTCCTCTTTGCCTACACTAACTTCTGCTTTATCACCAGATTTCGTCTCACAAACCGAGAAGAGTCGGACTTCAGATGCTTGATCGCAGGACTCGTTCCATCCCCGTTTCAAAGTGAAACGAATGCTCTTAGACAAGACTCTATCTACATCCTCAACCCCCTTCCCATTCACGCTCATAACATTATCCGTCAAGTAAGGAACGTCCTTACACAAGCCCTTAGCTTGATGTCCGAAACTTCCATTCGGATGTGAAACACAATGTCGTGAAGACCACTCTTCCCTGTCATCCATAGCGGAAGCTGGTGAAATGGTGCCGCTGGCTGTCGCAGAGGCAGTGGCCTCATTCGTACTACTGCTATTCAACTGCCAGTCCTTCAATTCCGCAGAGGTAGCTAATTCTGTTGCTGTAATCCGCCCATGGCGAGGACAAAAGGAACGGACACCTAACACTTTTCGCTTGGATTGTCGTAACTGCGAACATTGTGTGGCAACAACATCGTCGAAAATTTAGCACAATCTACTTGCAACTTATTCAGGACTTCAAGCTTCAATATCTAAACGTCGTGTGACAGAGAGCTCAGCAATTACTTAAAACGTGACAATCAACAACAGAACGAGGGAGAACAAGCATTATTGAAGATTGTAAAGGTGTACGTTTAATGTCAATCAGAAAACTCGGAATAGTAGCTTGCCTCAAAAGACGCTCCTTGGCTTACACCACAGGATATGTGAAATGGAGCTCTGCAGTCCTTCACAGCACAAAATGAACAAATACCCTTCTTCACTCCACATAACCGACACCGTTCATGTCGTCCGTGACCCCTTGCCATCACTGCTGCAATACCATCGATTGGTTCCATAGCATCCGGGTCAACGAAAAAGGTCTCATTCGTATACAGCGCACAAGCAATATGAGCCCATTTTTGAGCAGCCACCGTTGGTTTCAGGGCACCTCCTCTTTTTCGACACAGCGCACAACTGCAGTACCAATATACCAATTAAACCTTAAACCATCAGAACTGAACTTATATAACATGAGACAACAATCGTAGACACACCGTCCAAACCAACCACTAACCTAACCGAGAGAGTGAAAGTTATCAGACGATTGACTCTCTATAGCAGTCAATGGTAATCCAATCATCATAATGTCCTCGACTATGATTAACCAGAAGGTTTATATGACCATGTACCTGACGTTCGGCTGTGTCCTACCAGCAGCTACCGCTTCACACTTCCGGCAACACCAGTTCAAGGGCGCAATAACTCGACCCCCATTGTCACGGAACTTTTCACGAATTCCATAGCATGATTGATGTACATGTATCAGGCATTGTTTGCAAGTATAAACCTGCCAAATCAATCACAATGGTATCAAAACCAATTCCTAGGCAATTATTCTACAAGCGTTGTGGAACTACTGCAGTGATTCTGTTGAAACGTACCCGAGCAAGGTGAAGACCCACAGCAATTGTGCTGCTGGTGATCACAGCCCACCAAGAATTATCCGGAACTACTAAAGAACTGGAGATTTTTAGGCACACATACCGGGTTATTTTCATCATCTTCGCCTCCGTTACATATGCAGCATTCATTACAGAGCTTCTCCAGAGCAGAAGCCTCGAAGGGCTTCCTCAATGAACCTTCGCTGAGTCTTTCACAAACAGTATCTACATTAGAGTAAGAGGGGTTTCTTTCACTTTCTGGTATTAACATACGGTGACGAACCATGGTGGCTGGAGGGTCAGCGCTCTCCCCAATTCTGTCCACATGGATGGACGGATACACCATATCATGTCTCCTAAGGCTAATAACGTTTTCCAAGCCATCCGCCGAAGTATGTTCCCCAGGTTGTATTGCTGATGAGTTCAATGTAGGTGAATCCGAAACTGAGACTGGAGTACCTGATGTAGCTGGATTGGTACTCAATAAACCTAGACCGGATGGGCACTTTCTAGGTAAGAGACGATCACCTAGAGGTTGCACGAAAGATTTTCCACAATGCGGGAATCCTGAAAAGAAGCCAACTGCAGACAGGATCACCTCAGCAGACCTTCTCTCAAAGTATTCAATCATCTCTTCAAATTTGTCTTCAGATATAAGCTGTTCTATGCCGGTTCGAGCTAAACGATTATTGCACGCGTGCAGCCATCTCTCGTCTTCATCGTCCATATCATACTCTGATGGGTGCAATGTGCTCGAACTCACTGGGGTCTATAATATCACCGATACCACCATACAGTATAACCCTTTGTAAGAAATATGATAGCGAACGGAAACAGAATGCAACACCAATACCAACAGAATGCAGTATCGAAAAAGGTATTTGCATTGACCAAGTCCAAATAAACATTGCAAAACAGCTGAAAAACTAAGGTTGTAAAACCTACCGAATAAGAACTTGCTATGGGTTGCGATAGCATCCTGAGCTTCCTCCTCTTCTCAACTTCTTGCTGATTATCTTCATAATCAGAAAAAACCCGGAATGATGGAATTGCTATCATGAACTTAAACGATTCCTCGCCATTATTGCGTATCCTTTTTCCTAAAGCTGGAACAGGTCCAGCATTTGATTCATCTTGATGTGCAAGCCAACGCAAAAAAGAACCGCCATCTGCCTCCTCAAATCCCTAGGGTACAATGTCCATAAGAAAATCAGACTCAACATACCCTGCTAATATAAGTTCAATCTTATTTCATTTGCAGATAAATACTAAATAAAGAAATAATGTATGTAACAGTTATTTACCACATACCATGTACAAAATTACCGAATTACCACGTCAATATATGACCTAAATTCTACTGCCTTCCAAAAATACTGAACATCCGAACTTTAGGAGAGAACTCCTTTTGAAGTTGTAGTTTCCTTTGTTTTTTAGTGATCTGCTGTAAGGTAGAAATCGGGACTCCTGGCCTCTAAGCTTTACCTCATCACGACCTTCAACAAAGACAGGAACTGGCTGATCTGGATTAATATGCTGATTGCGCCTGCATCGACTCCCAGCGGTTTGCAATTGAATAATCCTTTTAGAACCTAAGGCATGAAAACACGATATACCCGTTCCCTGAGTAGCTTTCTCAAGAATATACGCACGGGGCCTGGCCTTCTTCTTGTAAGGTTGAGCCTGCAAAGTCGTTTGAGATAAAGAATATAAGGTATGTTAGTATATAACAAAGGAAAAGCAAGCATGTGCGCCAAAGGATCACGAACCAAACAAATTACACGTCTTACCTCTACGTCAAGCAACTGATCATAACCGATGCCGTTTAAAGGTGAAACACATCGCTGCTCTTCATTCTCGTCAAAATGTCCAGTACGTGGTTTTCCAAGGCCTTCCGGATGTAAAATGCGATTGACTTGAAGATCATCAAGACGTCTAGCAAATCTGGCTCTAGATTTAGTTACTAATACTGATTGCACCTCTTTCCCAGATATGAGTTCTGCTCCAGTCGCCTGTGCGGATTTCAGTGAATCTGAAATTGTGGCGTCGCTATCCCCTAAAAATACTTGCTTAAGCCCCTCAGATATAACATCAGGATCTGGACTTAAGACCTGATCAGCTGGATCAATAGAGTTGTCCGAATCGGTCGCATTTCTTGCTATCTTCCCAACGTAAATTCCGGGTGCTGTTCTGCCTTCCTTTCGCAAGTCAGCCTCCACAGAAAGAAATTCGTCAGATTCGTGGCCATTTCGACAAAATACAAACCCCGCATTCACTGCCTGGGTTTCTGAAAACTGTGAAACCACTATCTGTATCTCAGGCGCCAAGTCTGTAAAAGCAATTGCTTTGCATTCCTCTAATTCCGCGTGCTTGGAAACGTCACTTAAACCCGCAGATCTACCCAACATGTGATCCTGTTCTAAATGATTCCCTGTTACGCTGCACATCTCATTTCTTGCATCAATATAGATGCGGCCAACATCACCAGGGTTTCCGGTATCATCCGGTGATACACTGGCTGATGTTAATTGGACAGAGCTCATGCAACTACTATGAGGACAACAGCCATCAACTCCACCTATCAAATCCTCTTCAGTAGCTCTACCATCCTGTCTCATGAAATCCTTTAGAACTTGTTTATGGCGATAATTGTCTTTTAAATCCCCTCCAACTATACTATTTGTGGCTTCCGTGGAGTCCGTACATGCTTTCCAGGCCGATTCCAGCACCGGCACAGCTTTTACACTTTCAGACATGCCCTCAGAGCAAAATGATCTACTTCCCAAATAACCAGAAGTAGGATGAGGCTCTTCCCTCATGAAGTACCCACTAGAAGAAGAAGACTTCTCCACCAAGGCGTTCGAGTTCAAGCTATTCGATTCCTTTTCCAACACAGCCTCCGTCACCGCACATGATTTCAGTAGTACATTTCCTCTTAAATAAGACCTACGGGCATCGCAAATCTTGTCTTTTCGCTTCTCAATAAAGATGAAACTGTTTTCAGTTTCCTTCATTGCCGCTTGCCTCGAGCATTCCGCGACTGATTCTGAACCTCCGCGTTCTTCGTAATGTAGGCTCTCGTTACAAGATGCGACTACGTGCTTATTAACCACAAGCTTTGGCAATAAAAGATCTTCCATTGACAAATTAACCCTTGCGACGACTGAAGAAAGAATATTATCGGTTCCGGAGACATCACCCACTTTGCAATCTATCTGAGCATCGCCTACGTTGAACGAAGGTGCACCAATAGTATCTTCGATTGCGACCACTTCCTTGTGACTAGCTTCGAAGGCCTGATCCAATGATGTGCCAGCCTGTACATGATCGGCTTGACCTTCAAACCGATCTTTTGCGCTCATCACACTCTGTGTAGCAGAACACTGAATCATTTCCTCTAACATTGGTTCATTAAAAGAATTAAATGAACTGAAAGTGATTCTTCCCTGTCTGGTGACTGCAACTCCATCTTCACAATTCCCTGTCTCATTTCCAATCGCTATATCTGACACTGAAACCTCCTCTCCTGTCGATTTGAGCACAGGTGATGCTGAGGCAACAGCACCCTGTGACGACCCGATGAAGACATTACCTGCAGACAGTGATCCATCCAACGCATGCGACGGTTGGTCCGAAACACCCATTTTAAGTATCTTGTCATTATCCATCAAATCGGCTACAACAACCTTAACTCGCGAGTCATTACCTCCCGTTAGTGAAGGCAAAGGGGACACTGCCACTGCAGCAACTTCTGGTGAGTCAATTACATCCCTCTGTGCTGTAACTTTAACGAACCGTGACTTACACAAAGCAAAGCCTCGTGACAGTTTCTCCGCAACCTGAACACTCGTACCGATCTCGTCAATACATGTAGAAGTAGCCACCACACGATCAACCTCTTCAAGTCTTGTGCACACAAGTGATTCCGGAACAGCATCAGCCACTGACGACTCTGGGAAATCCCTATATAAAACATTGTCTGCTTCATCTGTCCCGAATATGCGTGAGGGTTCCTCCGAAAGTTGCGTAACCGACAACCTCTCGTCGGTGGAATCAGCGTCGGCCACCCCAAGAGTTAATCGGTCCGTTCCTACCAAAGCCCGTGCATCATTCTCCTCTGAATCGGTAGGCACATTTGGTACTGAGACCACAGCAACTTTGGATGAGTACACAGCATCCCCAATAGAATCCTTCTCCGCGAAAAGTGATTCATCTGCAACAAGAACTCGTGATAACTCTTCAAGGAGTTGTACATCTGACATTTCGTCGACAAACATTGAATCAGCCACCACAAAACTTCCTCGGTTCCCCACAACCTCAGCCTGTGGCACATGCACTTCTATTCTTCTGGATGACGCTGGCGCTGGGTCCTCACCCGATTCTGACAAGTCTACGAAACTCGTTCCTGGCGGGATGTCTGCAGTTCGTGCTTCATCTCCAACTACAGCGGTGTCGTCCACTTTCCGCAGCTGTAAATCCAATAATTGCTGGTCAGTACACCTTCCACCAGCCACCAAAGAATTGCCTTCACCCACCACTTCTACACGAGAAACATCCTCATCGAATATAGTGAGCACAGGTGGCATAGCGACCGCAGTGTCTCGAAGCGAAGCTTTGTCTGCAGACCATAATACAACTCCAGAAGAAGCGTGCGAAGGCTCGTCGGGATAGACGACCGACAGCTGCTCGCCAACACACAAAGAATCTGCCGCTGGAAAACTTGCTTGTCGGGCGACAGAAATGTCGGGTGGCAGTGGAGATGTCATTTCCAATACAGGCATAAACCCGCCTTCTACTTCAGTACAGTGAAACCGCAAATTCAAATCTGAAGAATGAGCCTCCATGAATAAACCTGACGTCCCCTGGGGAATTTCTGTTCTCACTTTGTCAACATCATATTCAAGCTGAGCTTGCAAGAGTGAAGAATATGAAACATGTGGCCCGCTATCTCCAATAGTCTCACTTAGTGACCGTGAATTACATACACGATGTGCTAAATTTTCTTCTCCTTTCCATAATTTAGCCACCCCTTCAGCAGAATGATCACAACGAGAATGTGGTACTCTCCTGCCACCAACAACACCATCGTGTCTCTCTCTAAACAGTCTTTCGTCTGAAGGAGGATGTTTATCAGATGACACAGAATCCTTCGTAGGATCAACATTTGGCGCACTTCGGGTGCCTAATTCTGCCAACTTCTGTACAACGATAGGAGGCTTAATCTCAGAGACAGAAAGAGCACCTTCTAACAAACTTCTAAATGAGAATATCGATGGTGATGTCTTGGTGACCATCCCTCCAGATTTCAGAAACGATCGATGGAACCTATCAGCAATCAAATCATTCATCCGCAAAGCTCTACCTCGCATACAGGTCGTACCAGCGCTTTTAGAGGTAGCGAAGAATGAAGACCTGCGTTTATCCATGGCCGCCCCATTCATTCCAATAATTACCCTGTGTCCGGGAACCAATTCTGCAGGGGGGCCTTCAGCAGCACCAGTGGTGTCTTCTCTAGAATCTCTCCTCGAGTTCTCTAATGAAAGAGTTGTTGCTAGCGCAGGCTCTGCTTCCTTCTGAAGAGTGGGACTCAACTTCAAAAACATGCCTCCTGGAAGCCCATCCTGAATGCATTTCGATAGCAAACACTGGTAACCGAGTTCATCCATCCTTTTCGTGATTGCCGCTTAGTCTCCCCACGGACTCAGGAATGAAGTCACTCGAGACGTCCCTTCACCTTCATCGCTAAGCTACAACATTGGCTAGTACGCCAAAAGGTCGGCAACGGATAGGACCCGTGAAATTTACCATTCAACCAAATCTGTCCTGATTCGCCCTCATTAGGAATATCGTAATCACTTATAAGTGTAAAACCATCAACAACTTCGCAACCACAAAGCCTGGACCTGCTAAAATCGGAGTTAACATTAGAACCCGAAGAGACCTGTGCAAGCATACTAGTTGGAATGTAAAAAGCAAAACCAAATCAACAAAAACAGCAGAATTCAGCATTAACCCACGAGCACCTGCTCCCCTTAAGAACAGAGAGCACAGAGTACGACGCACGGTAGCCTAATTTCAATCATATCTGCCCCGAGCCAGCAATCGTGAGATGCAAGAAATAGCGGAACCGACGAGTTTCAGCTTCGCACCTGCAGCACAGATGAACTTCTTCACCCAGAACCATGCACACTCCTGGCAACTAGGATTCCTCGATCAGAAAGGTTTAAGGATACCACCATTCTGGTCTCCTGCTCTTTAGCAATCAGCTGACAACCTAGGTCATAAGCGAAGCAAAAACAACGAACGCCATTACACGTGAATATCAAAGGGGCCGGGCTATACTAAACTCGAACTCACAAAAGATACTCCCGAAACGCTTTCACAAGCTACTCAAATTTCGGCAACGCCGCCTGTAACACTGCACCAGCAATGAACTCACCTACCAGCATCTTCAGAGCAAGTCCCTTGCGAATCAACCTATCTCCACAAACAAGGCATCGCCCGCAGAAGAAGACAGTTCGTAACCGATATCCCAATCAAGAAAGCGGTTGTTTCTTGTAGCTCCATGGGCCCCAGCCCGATCAGTCCTTAACAAATCAGCGTGCCCACATATCACACAGAACTTCACTTCTCACTCCGAAACCTAAGTTTTTGGCAAGCATGGGTTGCTGGGACTGACTCAAGAGGGTTGCATGAGTGCCGCACCTAGGAGAGAACAGAGAACTCGTTCGGGAACGGACCATCACAACTTGCAGGACTACGTGGGAACCTGATCTCAATCGGAAAGCACTTCAACAAATATGAAGAATTGTAATCCTTGTGATGTAATACACGAGAGTAATCCTGAAAGATCCGATGCATTTCAAGAATTCCACATATCCACAGTAGGCTCATGGTTGTGAAAATTTGAGTTTAAGCCTGGATTTTGTACGAATTTAAAGACCACATAAGGATATTTTGGGAGTTCTTTCTCCACTTTGATTAATTTGTATGCAAAGATGATTGTATATATCCAATGTATAGTTTACAATTTGGATGAGGGATGAATAGCTAAAACGCTCCATGTTTTTAGGTGAGGAGAAGTGAAGAGTTAGTCGCAAAAACACACATTAGAGTTGCCAAGAGGTGTTGGGCTTGGTGAATGTCCTCTCTTTTGCAAGTGTTTTTTGTGTATGGGTGGATGTTGGAACGCCCATGTGTTGAAAGGACAACAACGATCAGATCTGAGTTGAGTTAGGCGCCAAGTGAATACCTCGTGAGGAGATTGTAAGAGGTATACTGAAAGCAAGGGAACCTATATGTTGGCTATCCAGATCTAGCACCATTGTACTCACTACACGCCCATACTAGCCAGATCCATTCTATGCAGCTGGATTAATGCGATCCTGATCCACCTACTCCTCCCTTCCCTCCTCCCTGGAAACCTTAGAACACACTAAAGTGATAGAGTGATCAGATCCAGCGCAGTTGCGCTACCCTAGAAGTACAACACTAGAGGTAAACAAAACAAACACAACACTAGATCTACATTACACAAGTCCATACATCGCTCGCGAGCAGACAGGCACCACACATCAAACCAGCAAGACATCGGATCCAGCTCAAATCTTCCTGGATCTGCCCCGACAATCCGCTTCACCGGAGTTGCAAGAAGGCACAGAGACATCACCAAGAACACGCGAGACGATCACCTCGGTATACCAAACGTGAACCACCCCCGAGACACAACTGCCAACCAAGGACAACAAAACCATCAAAATCAGACTAATTCTAACCCTAACTTTACTATTCTGCTTCACTTCGTTCCCTTATTGTAGTCTCTACCCTCTCTACCATTTGCATTACCTCTATCCTGCTAATCCATGCACCTCATGCTACAATAAATTAGAAAGCAATCTAACACCACACGAACTTCACTCACAATACTAGAAACTAGAACAACACTACCTAACCTATACACACATTACACCAGAATTGAGAAACCTCACACCTCGTGGAAGCACTCGGTGTCTTGTGCAGATTTTGCAACAAGGGCCGAAGAGGCAGCCTCAGGCCAACGATCTCCTGTACACCACCATGCAAGGAACCAGCCTCAAGACACCACCTCCCACAAGCAACCAAATCGGACTACAACAAGAACAAATCGAGGCCTAGGATACTGGACCAGCACGCTTCACACAAAGACCAATAATCATGCTTGCTCCTCTTCCAAACCTCACCCTCTTTTAATACATTGCATTCCCACTTTTAATACCGGTTTGAACACTCACACTGATAGCGCACATGGATACGCAAAAAAACAAACTAACAAATTAAGTGTAGGTATAGCAACCGTACCAGCTACAGGTTACTCCCAAGAGCAAAAGCATTGGAGAAATCCTCCCAAGATCCAAGAAGTTGTAACCTTGCTTAAAGACCAATAGAGAGACAGACTCCAACACAGCCAACCAGATGAAAGGCACACCTCCAGAGCGGCACACTTCTCAGGCAGCAGACAACACGTCCCCAACACCAAGCACAAGCCCAGAACCAGGCAACAACTTCCCGACATCCCTAGCAACCAGAAGAAAGGCGCACCTCCCAAGGAGAGAGGCGCACCTCCCGAATAGTACACCTCCCCGACGACGTGAAGCACATACTCAACATTGTACACCAACCCGCAACTAGACAACAACTCCCCGCCAACTACAGCAACCGGACAATCAAGCAACACATCCCCCAAGCAGCGCCCTCCCTTGCAAGTAGTCAACACCCCCTCGGAGTTAGCCAGCATCCCGACAGAAATAATAGCCGAGCGGCACACCCCTCCGAAACCGACGCTCAACACAACTGAGCGGCACAACCTGCAGAAGGCTCATCAAGACATCAAAATGCGTTATACTCGGAAGCAGCCCTACGAGGTGAAGAAACCCCGCCACACACCACCAATGAATCCCTCTACAACAACCCTGCGAGCACCAAGGAGGACTGCGCTATCCCCTTCGCAACATCAAGACAACCCTATCAACGGTTTGCTGCCCCCTCCATCTGACCGTGCCCACCCGACAACACATCCTCCGAAGCCAAGCCACACGGGATCGCCGCTGGAGTACCCTTATGAGCTCGAGACCTGAACAGACCCTCTCAAAAAAGAAGGAAACCTCCCGAACGGACCCTGCCGCCTCCCAACCGACCACACCAGCTCATGAACCTACCAAAAAACGTACAAGCATAAGGAGGGCGAGCCCCACAAACACCGCAATGAGGGTCAGCACCAGACTTTCAGGACAGGGGAAAAAACGGCGACTGGAACCACCTTTGCCAAACCCATCGCGACAGACAACCGCCCCTCAACCTCCTCCCCTGGGAGAAGCGCAAGCCCCCAGTAAACGCCTTCTGCCGAGGAAGAAACTCCGAATCAAACCCCAGCCATCCCCTCCTCCACAGGCCCGCAACAAGAGCGTCGCCCCTTCCTGCCTGCTCTTGATACAGACAGACTCCGACCTCGACCTGTAAGCCCCTAATAAGCGTCGTCTGCCAAGGAGGAAACTCCGACCCAAACCCCAGCCATCCCCCCCTTCATAGGCCCACAACAAGAGCGTTGCACATCCTTGCCTGCTCCGGCTACAACCAGACTCCGATTTCGACTTGCAAGCCTGCAGTAAGAGCTTGTTGCCAAGAAGGTAGCCCCAAACCGAACCCTAGCCATCCCCCCCTACATGCCCGTAGCAAGATAGTTGCTCCTCCTCGCGTGTTATTGTTGTAGACAGGCTCTAACTCTGACCTCGAGTTGGCCCCCATCAGTCACATCAGAAGTGAGGGGAGAGGAACCACAAGTAGCACATCATCCGAGAAGATGTCTGACAACGCGTCCCAAGCATCCCAAGCAATCTACAGAGATTTCTCTAGTATCCAACTCAAATTTTTCCAAGAAACCAAGGCAGTAGACATGGAGGTGGAGAGTACCTCAGAGACTTCCAAGAGGTCCACCGAAGCCAAGAAGGACAGTCCCTCTACTGGAGAAGCCCTAACCCCCACGAAGAAAGACAGAGGTAACTCTACACCTCTATTACAAGTTTCTATATCAGACTTTTCCTCCTTTCGTTTTTTGTTGGGTTTCTCCACCATGGAGAAACTCGCAATTGATAAAGGGCAAGAGCCTTTGTTTAGTGGAGAGAGCTTTTGGACATGATTACTCGAGGAATGCCCAAGGAAAAAGCAGAGGAGGCTATTGGCGCCAACGTGGCATATCCAAGAATTCCACAACTATTATACTCCTCTATACGAAGTGACAACATCGTGGGACAACATTATAACCTGACACAGGTACCATTTGACATCCCCACTTCCCCTGAGATTGGTCTTTCTTTTGACTTTCAAGTGGCAATCCATTTTGAATTGCCACAACATCCTATGTATCACGAGGATGTGAGAAAACTCATCATTGCTAGACTTGAGCACATGAAGATACCTCTTGGCAATAGCTTGATAGACCCCATCGCAATTCTATGTAAGGGAGTCAAAAAACATGGCAAAAGCATATGGTCAGGAATTATCAAGCTCCACCTCTTTAGGCGTGAGGTGGACGCCATTGCATTACTTAGAGGCACGAGATACTTTATTCTACACTTGGACCCGTTAGGACCACCTTCCAAGGGAAATGTATGCAAGACCTTTCACGCGGTGGCGCGGAGGAACTTGTCCGTAAAGGTCAACAGTGACAACCTTAAAGGGGTGACTGCACACTCCCTCTTTCAGGATATAGTAGCCAATGGCTTTTCAAGGAAGTTAGAGTTTGAGGTTACAGACGTACAGAAGGTCCAAAATGAATCCTATGCCTTCATTGTGGCCCCAACTCTACAACAGGCCAAGAAGTTTGAAGTTCACAGCATCACCACACACCAGGAGATATTACCATCAAAAGCTTCAAGCTCTGACACTATATCAGCTACTGATAGAGCAAAGAAAGACGCCCTCACGGTCAGACTTTCCTACCTCCCCATACTAACCAGCATGGCAGAAACCACGGAGGCCATTCAGAAGGTTTTTGGGGAGAACATGGTGTCCATAAGCCTAGAACTCCAAGACAAGCTTGCCAATGTGGAGAGTTTGATGACCTCTACATTACTTGCAATGCAAAACATCACCAGATCCAAAGCCCCAGCCCTTGGAGACTCGTCAAACGTGGATTGACCACAGACTATAGACAGACCTCTCTACGCCATGGAGCTCCATGGGTGAGTAGCGATGACTTCCCCCTCTCAACTAGGATCACCTTAAACACCTCACCTCATCACCATGTTACAGACACAACTCCTATTACCATAGTACACTCCATTCACCCTCCCATCCCTCTTTGTTCTCCTCCCAATCTCTCATTATATTCCTTATCTACACCAACATTCACGTTTTCACCTACCTCACCCCAATATAATGTTATAGGTGCAACTCTCTTTAGCATAGTATACTCTGCCCACCCCCCCCACCCCTTTATGTTTCTCTTACAATTTCATACTATTATTCTTATCTCCATCAATATCCACTATATCACATAACTCTACATCTACACCAATATCTACATACCTCTACGCATATTGCATTGTTTTATTTTCTCTCCCATTAAAAGTTTGTTGCCTAATTATCTTGTATAGACTAATTATCTCTCTCTCACCTCTCATAGTTCAACTCTTCCTTAAATACTTTATTGCCTACATATGTATATCAAACACATCTAGAAGTAAAACACGAGATACATATATTACTTACACTCCATGGTATATTGTACACTTTTATTGTCTATGGAATTTTACTCCAACTACATATATACACTATTCCTACAGAATCTCTTGGAACACACACTTCCTTTGGGAGAATACATACCAACCACAGGAACCACAGACCAATACAAAACCAACGCACAATACATGGAAAGATATCCTTACCTCAAACATGCCCAATACAAAAGAAACCTCATGGAGCCCACATCATTTCACACTCCTACCACTACACAATTGCTTATGTCTCCTCTACTACAAACAAACCTCTCTATAAACACAAACAAAATCACAAAAAAATACATATCCTCAAACACGCATAACGCCATAAACAAACCCACCAACCCAAAACACCACACACATAACTACACTACATACACAAATACAACTTCCAACATAAAACCACACTCAAAAAACAAAAACAATATAAAACACAATGCCAAAAATAATGTAGAAACTAATACAAACTTCAGTATAGAATATAGCATGAAATACAAATGAAAACACAATACGAAACACCACACAAAACACAAAAAGGAAAACAACACAACATGTAAAATAGAATACAATATGGAACACACTACAGATTACAAAGTAGAAAACACACTATCTTATGCAAATAAATATAATACAAACATATATACAAGTTACAATATAAATCCAAACACAAAAATGCTCGCATACATTACACATACACACAAAACTCAAGATGGTTACACCTTAACTACCACCTCATACATCAAACCACAAACAAAAACATACTCACAACAAACCCCACAAACAAAAACACATACAAAGATATAAATCAAAATACTAAAAACAAAGAAACAACAATAACCAAACAAAACTATACACATAATCTAATAAACCAAAAATAACGCACTAAATCCCTATACTGTATGATACTATTACTACTAAGTAGAGCTATAGAAACCCATCTAGGACCCATGCCTAATATACTAAAAAAACATCCCGTCACACATAGGAAAAATGCCAAAATATACTTTATACCAAACACCATAATACTACAACCATAATACAAACACATCGCTCAAACATTTGCACCATTTGTTAAAACCTCACATATACTACATCAACTACACAACACTACGCACTTAAACATTGTCCAATACATACAACAAAAAAATACGCACCCATCCACACACATCTTATATGTCCTAGTAATTACCATCCACCCAAACATAGACAAATGCAACCGTCTCCTAAATCCACAAAATCCTAACATAACCTCATGGATTAATACATTATTAAGAACCTTATCAAATCTACAAAACCCACCCAAAAGACATATTCATACCCCACACCCTTATACAAAATTTCTTGTAGAAAATCAAAACATCATAAACTACGAAAACCCAATACACAAGGAATTATACAAATTCATACACAGTCAAAACACCCCCCCGTCAAGTAACATAACAAAACAAAAATTTCCCTACCTTCCTAACAGACTAATAGATGAATCACTAAAATGTCTCGACCCCATACTAGAATATTCCCACCCACCCCCTCCACCCTCGTATCTCCCTCCACAAAACCAAAACATTAGTCCAAACAATGAAAACGCAACCATAATTACATAGAATGCGTCATCCTTAAACACCGCACTCCCTAGCTTACAAGACTTAATCACAAACACCACGCTAGCCGTCATAGTTATACAAGAAACAAAGATTTCAGCCACAAAATCCACAAAATATATACAAAACATATTTCAAGACTACAAACTCATTTTTAACAATACACACACACTAACAAGATGCACTCAACAACGTAGACCATATACACCAGGCCGCGGTGGCCTACTTACACAAAAAATTTGCCTTTCCTGGTAACATCAAAAAAATTCTTACTACATTGAACAAATCTCTCTACCTTCAAATCATTCAAATTACCAATCAACCCCTACAACCATGGTTAATCTTCCACATGTATTTGCCTTCTCACACCAAAGACTCTAGATTTACCATAGACATACAAAACACTATTACATCTCATATAAATAAAACCCCAATCACACTTATCTGTTATGCGGAGACTTCATCAGAGATATAGCACTAATTGGTCGACAAAACGGTAACTATAAAACCCCCCTTCAAACCACAGACTACCAATGGCGCCACTTCACAGAAAACTTAAACCTCACCTACATAAATACCAATACACAATATTCTAGACAAGGAGGATATAACTATAGTGACTGGAGCCTAATAGACGGCTTTTACATAAATACAAATAATATCACACAATACACTTCTACAACAAACAAAGACATTATTGTCAACCCAAATCACTTGCGTATCCAACTTCACATCCCAAACAACATACTAATTAATCGCACCCCTACAATCACAAAAATTAATACTACCCGTCTAAATCCAATCCCAAAAGATAACTTAGAAACATTCAAAGTTCTTTGAAAAAAACTCCATGAACATTGACTATCTCATAAACATCCTAGAAAATAACAACCAACTCTCTCAAACGCAATGGCACAAAACATGTCACGCCCTAGATACAATTATCAACAATATCTCCAAAACATTAGAACAAACTTGCAAAGCCCAACCAATACCACAAACAACAAACTGCACAGCACAATAAAGTGGGTACTTACCCCAAAAACTCTCAAAAAAATGGAAACAACACCTAGCTACATACCACATAATATGTAAAACTATTAGAACCGTAAAAAAAACCCACAATGGCACAACCATCCCATATATAACGAATTACTAAACTTGCACCATACCCAATTTCTCGTCCCACCTCCTCCGGACCAACCCCATGATACATGGATAAAAGACATTGTACTGATCGCAAAAAATGCCAACATACAAGCACGGAAAGTTACTACAAAATATGCAAAAGATAATATTAAAAAAGTCATCTCTAAATACAAGCAACTATACGAAACTAGTCCCAAAAAAATAAATAGGAAAGTTTTTAAAAAATCCAAATCCCCACCATTAGATTGTATCACTAACCAATACATTAATATTTTAACTAGCCCCAAAGACATCGCAAACAAAATATTCAACCAACAAACAAAAAATAACAGACCCACAATACCAACATGCAACTACCAACCACAACACCGAGCTAAATGCACATGTGCAGTACGCCAATACCCATGGCATGGTCTAGACGGATTTACCCTAAACAAACGAGGCAAACCAGAAACTCCATTACATACATACTTTAACAAAGCCATATATGACACATGTCTCCACAACCTCAAAAATAACAAAGCCTCTGGACCAGATCGCATACCAAACTCAATACTCAAAAGCATGCCCCCAAGATTTCATAAATTATTATCTCTATTCTTCTCTCAATGCTACAAACAAAAACAAATACCAAACTCATGGAAAACAAGTGCAACAACCTTACTATACAAAAAAGGAGATCCTTCAACATTATCAAATCACAGACCAATTGCATTAGCCAATACAATATATAAACTCTACATCAGTACACTTACCTCAATACAATCCTCATATGGTGAAAAGTTTAACATCTTACACGAAAGTCAAGAAGAATTTAGAGCAGAAAGAAGTACCTCTAGACAAATACAAACCATAATAGCAGCACTAGAAGACGCAAGATTCACAAATCAAGACATATACATTCTATATGTTGACTTCAAAAACGCCTTTGGCTCTATAGACCACGCTCAACTACTAGCAATAATGGTTGATATTGGATACCCAAACGGTGCAACTACAATAATTGGCAATATCTACCCTCACTCATCCACTTATTAAATTGGGAGCACTTTGGAAAAACTAAACCCATTTCTATCCTTAGAAGAACTATACAAGGAGACACCCTTTGCCCATATCTATTCATTATATTTTTAGAACCACTTCTTAGATGGCTAGAGCAAGGAAAGAATGGATACACTTTTGGCACATCACAAATCACCATAAACTCCGCCGCCTGTGCCGATGACCTCGCTACCACAACTAACAAAATAAAATCATTACAAACACAAATTGATAAAATAGACAGATATTGTAAATGGACCGGTATAGACGTAGGTGTCCCAAAATGCGCTGCTACAAGTTGCCCAAACAAATCCAAAATAAACCCAACCACATTCAAAGCACTAATGCAAGCTTCTAACATTAACTACCGTGGTCAACCAATCCCATACTACATCAAAACAAATCATATGTATACCTAGGCACAAACCTTGTTCCCTCTCTAAAATGGAAAATCCAGATCCATACCACGACCTCTAAACTCATCAAACAATGCAAAGAATTATCAACATGTCCAACCACTATGAAACAAAAATTAAAATGATTGACACCGTCATACGCCCACGTGTAGCATACAGCTACTACGCTGTACCATACTCTATGCCAGCCATTAAAAAATTGGACCAAAAGATTATAGCCATACAAAAAACCATCTGTGGAATGCCAAAATGCATGTCAAACAAAATAACCCAACTACCGCATAACTTATTTGGACTCGAAGTTTTCTCCCTCAAAAATGCCTATCTCCGATGCATAGGGGAACAACTATAAATTGCTCTAAATGATAAAGGAAGGCTTGGGAAAATATATACTCGCCTAACTCACTATGTCCTTGCTCAATATGGCGGGGCCAAAAATAAACCTAGAATAAAAAAGACGAATTGCACAAGATTGCCAATAACACGCACCTTCTTTTTACTAAAACACGTAGCAAAAGTCCACTTAAAAAGTACTCTCTCCAACTTTCTCATAGAACGGACAACACTAGAAAAAGATTGGACCCTCGAAACACAAAACCATAATACACTCAACACACAATTATCTCACAAGCTATTACAAAAACTCCTATCAAAAAACATTTACGAACTAAAAGAAATCTCCCTTCCGAATGGAAAACACATCATCAACAATGAAGAGTTTAAAACCTACCACTTCACCCCATCCAAACTAATTAAATGTGCCCTCAAAATCGCACGACAACTCTTTTGCCACCCAATATAGCCCCCCTCACACACTACTCTTAACAATACACATATATACTCCCATATACTCAAAGACCCATTCATCACTACAAACAACATCATCCCAAGAAATACCCCCCACCACCGATACATCCTTCCTACTCCCACCCACACCACCCCCGCCCCCGCCCCCCAATCCACATCCTCAAAAATCCCACCACATACCCTATTAACAACATCATACACCACAAATACAAGAAAAAAACAGATAATAACCAAATTAAAAACAAGTACACCAGATATTTATGCCAATGGAATTACTATAAAAACACCTACAACAAATGGCTCCCACAAAGAAACCTCTTCCCAAGACACAACCAAAGCACCATCACACATAATATCAATAAATTAACACAATACTATCAAAAAACTCAACATAAATTTTACACCAAAATTATCCAAGCTCATCATCCACAAAGTCAACCCCAAGACACGAGGTCTCTCACCCCACCCATAATAATCCCACTACTAAACATTTACACAACGGAATGTAACCCCGAAAAGGACATTCGTACCTCATCTAACACAATTAAAACAGACAAAGACCAAGCACCTATACAAAGAAGATGGACGACACCTCTTTACCATCCCAATCACTAGGCTCACATGGTTGTGGACAGGGTTGTCTACATAGACGGACAGGGGCCCAAAGACAGCGGACTGACAGACAATAGGACGAACGGACAGGACGGACAACACTTTTTGGCGGACAGTTGCGTATAAAAAAAATTACAAACCCTAAATCAAATTTTCAACTTACCCCCTAGTAAACACGTGTGCACGACACGTCATACGACTTTCCACGTCGCATCAAGGGGCGGGCGCGTACCTTCGGACCGCGCGCGCAACATTTAGGGCCTAGCGCGTACCAATCAGGACCGGGCGCGTTCCAATTAGGACCGGATGCGTACGAATTAGGGCCGGGCGCGTACCCCTCAGGGTCGGGCGTGCATATCAGGGTCGGGCACGTAGCACTCAGGGTCGAGCGCGTACCGTCAAGGTCGGGCGCGTACCGTTAGGGGCTTGGCGCGTACCATTGTGGGTCGCGCGCGCACCTGCCTATCGGACACGCGCGGTTAGGAACCGGGCGCGCGCAATCGAACACTGCGTTTGTCTCTCAAAAGGGCTGAGGTTTAGAGAATTTGAAAGAATACAATTGAACCAGGGTTTAGGACATTAAAATTATTTATTTCAATGTGGTGCCTTCATGAATGGGCACTCTCAACACCAAGTACATATTTTAAAACCGCGGTACTATTGTACCATGCAATCACCACACCACTAAAGACACTTTTAACTTGTAGTACCCTCGTGTCCATCATCTTTTAATCATCTGAGCTAGAGGATTCTTCATTGTGTTTCCGCTTCCATTTTGATCGGCAAACATTTTGAGGAAGTGAAAGCCCGCGAAGCACCATCGTATTATCGCCAAGTACCTCATCGCAATCCTCATCGTCTGCATCATCGCCCAATGATGAGAAGTTCTCCGCTGAATTTTCCAAGACTGGTGCCACGTACTCCTCAATCTCCGAGGCCAAGTTTCGTAATTGTAGCTCGGCTCCAATAGTGGATGCGGCGTTCACTAGTTGTTTTACTCGGATATTCTTCCTTTTGTCTGTTACTCCATCCATGTTTTTAGAGCGGTTGCCTTTGTTCCCAATGACTCTCTTTGAGGTTCCGCTTCGCCATGGTCCCGTGAAGAAAGGGAGAGTACCATTGTTCTCGCCCCTCCGTGTCCCTAAATGGCTGCTCATAGTAGAGGACCCAACCCTCGCGGAGGGAAGTTGTGGGGTTAGTATTGCGCGCTCCACGACACCATTTGGGCCAAGTGCGCTACGGTGGACGGGTGGCCAAACTATTATTGAAGAGGTCTTTTTCTTTACACGTGAAAGAGTTCTTCCGATCGATGCGGTACTTTGAGCACGTGGCCGCCGAAACAAATCTTGTAGTGGCATGTCTTCCTTTGAGTCCGGTTCTATTGCTTGAGGCAAAACCATAGTGCTTCTCACAACTTCAATAGACCTCATGGTGGCCATTGGCTCATGGGATTCATTATTGTTTCAACCACTGCTCACTTCGTTTCCATCGTGAGGAAATGCATTGTGCGCTACAATGCCAATGCCATGACCGTCGAGATCAGCGCCATCGCCACTAGGAGGGCCTGAGGCGCTAGAGCCGTTTGAGTTGGGAGACTGATTCTCCGAGATGTTGTCATCTCCATCAAGATTGCCCCCCAATGCCGACCCATCTTCGTCTGCACTAGCTTCTTGGGCACGGTCTTCACCCAATAATTCTACTACAGTATGGACTGCTTCTGCGTCGACATCATGAAACACAAAAGGATCCACTGGGTCACCGTGGACGTTGTGAAAATGGTCATGTAGTGCATCTCTACCGTGCTCCTTGTTTGCAGAGTTGTCCCTAGGTGGGCTATGATCAGACACGAGGTTGTTGTCACCGGCAAGGTCTTCCCAATCGCCGCCCATCCAGTTGTAACCCCCATCATCTAACTCCAAGTCCTCGTCTTCTATGTTTGAAGGAAGTCCCCCATCTGGATCAGACTCCTCTGAATGCACATTCTCCTCATACCATCGAATCGGGTCTGGTCGAGCACGTTCTCAGGGCAATCGACTATTCATATAGATGTAAACCAAATCTTCCGCTTCCTGCCCTCCCAAGCGATTTCGGCTCTTACAATGCAGGAACAAATACATGCTCCAATTATGCTCACATGACGAGGCCGAGCAGGTTTGTGCTTGTATACGCTTTGCAATTATAGACAATGATTGCCCGCCCACGCGGTTCCACCATTGGTGAGGCAACAGGTTGTTGTTTTCAATTTCCCCAGCTTCCTCCGGTGAATATGGGCCTCGCAACTCTTCATACTCCGTGATTTCGAGCATTATTGCCAAAAAAGACACTCCGAGTGGACCACAGAGCGTCATTACTACCTTGTTTAGGGCCCTTTTGGCCTCACCATTGTTTTGAATTTGCAAGTTATTGGCTAGATAAGGATTCAATAAAGCCCCTGCATAATGGAGATCTGTTGTCATCATCTCCCAACGGGCAAGGAATGGTCCTTCGAGGCAAGTTGCTATTCCGTGAGGCATGCTAAACGGCGCATTGCGCAGCTTGAACACGTGCTTCTTTAGCTTGTTCATGGTCTCCCAAGCAATTCTCATTGCCGGAGTGTCACCATCAAAAGTCCGCAATGCCTTTAGTACTGGTGCCACTACAAATTCAAAGTTAGTGCACCGATGCCAGAAAGTCTCGTCTAGAATGGTGGCTCGCACCTGTGATGCCTTCGCATGGGCACGGTGCCCGTTTTGCCTATCGAAAAGAGAGGATACGTAGGATATCCATGTTGGGTCTATCACAACCATCTCCACGGCATTCTTCACTTCCGATAGACGATGGATCATTATGTAATTGCATGCACACCTTGTTGCTGCTGGCCACAAGAGAGACAATTTTGGCAAAAATCGACGAAAAAGGGCCATGGGCACATGGTGGTTCCGGATATACAATGCAATCTGTTTCGCCTTCTGGACGAGGTCTGCAAACATTTTTTCGTTCCCCCAGTCCTCGAGGAGATCCAAACTATATGCACAACACCCTTGAGTATATATGTGCGGGTACTCATCGTTGACCTTCTTCATTGCCCCCAACATGTTTGAAGCATTATCAGTGCACACTTGGACCACATTCAATTGTCCAACCTTACGGATAAAACTTTTCAATTGGTCCCCTATATATGCCGTAGATTTCTTCATACTCGTGGTACCTATAGACCCCAAGAAGATATCACCCATTGGACATACGAGCATGATATTCATGAGAGGGCGACGTATAACATTGTCCCACCCGTCCAAGCATATTGTTGCCCCATACTTGGCAATATCTACGCTGGTTTTCTTGTCCACAAGGTCTTTCACTTTTTTTATAGAGGCTCAATGTATGTCGTCCTCATGGCATTGTACGATGGCGGTGTATAATCGAAACACGCCTTTGACGTTGCGAGGGTGGCCTTGATGAAGGCCGGATGTCTAACCACGTTGAATGCAACGTTTGCTCCATAAAAAAATTGTGCCCATAATTCGTGCAACTCTTTTCGTTTTTCTACTTGATAAGCCTCTGGGAAGCTCCGTTGTCGTACAGATCTTGGTGTTGATGATGCTGCTTGGCTTAGAGGATTTGAAGACTGCGTGTTCTCTTTTATTCGAGTTTCCAAGAAACTACCTTGGTGGATGGATTGGCTTGAACAAGGTTCAGTGGAATATGTTGCTGGTGCGCTAGGAAGGCCAACGATCTCCGCCTCGGTCATCCTAGAAGGAATAATATTCCCGCATCTTTTAAAACGGGCCTTAACAGTTGTTGGGGCCTTAGTGCACGAAGTCTTCATCCATTGTGGATACCCATAGTGTGACATGCACCTCCCACGTTTGAATGCGAACGTGTAATTGCACCAAACACATGTCACTTGATCCTTCTTGTTAAATGTGTACCATGGGGCCCACACCTTCGTTTGAGCCCTTTGTTGAGACGACATCACAATAAAATTGGCGCGCAATGTTGTGCCAAAGAAAATCCGCCAAAAGTAATAGGAAATTGTGTGTGCATAGAAAATGTGGACCCAAAGGTCACTCACAAACTTGTAGATTCATGCAACGAGCCCAATAAGGAGTTCCAAGACACGAAGCCAAGGATGTGAGGTGAGTCAAACACATCGCATATGGTTCTTATATAGTGCTGGAGCAGGAGCATTTGGGGTTGGGTGCGCACAAGGGGGGCCGGGTGCATACTCTATGTGGCCGGGCGCGCACGCTTTGGGGCCATGCGCGTACGCTCTAGGGCCGGGCGCGCACAATGTTGGGGCATGCGCACTAATTCGATGGTATATTGAAACATTGCAACACTTACCATTTTGATATGTAAAACATCTCATAAAAATCCAGTAAATATACATGATGCCACTCAATTTACAAGGTTTTATTAAATATACAAAATATCGCTCAATATTAAATGGCAGTTACAAAATTGTAGAAAGCTCTTGTTCCAAAACGTTTCAACATTGCTCTATGTACATTTCTAGCACTGTTGTAGTTCTAAACTCCCCTAAAGCGAGTAAAAAATGTAAGAAGATGGTCGTTCTCCCGAACTTGTGCCTTCAAGTCTTGAATTTCTTCAAGACATTTCGCTACTTCATTATCCTTTTCATCGAGATCTTCTCCTAGATCTTCAATTACGTTCAAGCTTTCATTTACTCGCTTCTGAACTCAAATATAATCCTCACGACTCACCCAATATTCTCCGTTGACTTTTTTTTATTATCCACACCCTCATCAGGTACCGCATCCGTCTTCGTGGCATCTCCGTCTTGTTGTAAAACCGACGGTTTAGGGTTCAAGCCTGATATGATGGACAATTCATGTTGCCTACGCACAAACTGATGACATCCAGTATCCGAGTCGTCAGATGAAGACGCGGACCACTCGATTTTTTGATTCGAAGGTTCAACTTCCATGGTTTTTCCGAGACCTTCTCATGGAAACTTCCGCACAAACGGTATTGTTAATCCAATGACTGGCGCCATCTTGGAGTGTGTTTGGATTTCCATTGTCCTCCAATCAACCGGTACGCCAAGTACCACCTCTGCCTAAACCATCCGTAAAATTGAAATATTTACCGAGTTGCGGCGCACTTTCGCCTCGTCATAAATGTGCTGGTACGCTTGGATGCAACGCTCTTTGAAGAACTCATTGGTGCAATATCCCAAGTTGGCCCAATTTGTACGTCGCATTAGAGAATACCGCAAGTATGGCCAGAGGTGCCCCAAATGACACCATCCAATGTATTTTGCACATTGTGTAAATGTCCATGGAGTTGGAACTGCCTCCTAACCAGAAAATGCCTTCATCTTCTCATCCATCAACACGTGAAGGCGCTTCTTCTGCTTTGAGCGTGCGTGATGAAAATCACGTTGTCATTTTCTGTGGGAACTGCTAGTGGTAGATGGTTGTCCAGATTCCATGGTGACGAGGTGGAGGAATACAAAGGTGGCAAAATACAAAGGTGTCAATAGACACTATAAAAAACTTTCCAAAAGTGCCAAGCAAGCAGCCGCCTCGTGGCAGTTGCAGGCCAAAGCGCCTAGGAAGTGGGGTCCGTAACTTTGGAATCTAATATTTATAGTAAATTAGTAACCTACGGCGGGCGCATACGACCAAGAGACGCACGTACGTGAGGGGGCTGCACGCGTACACGAGAGGGCTACGCGCGTACGCTAGAGGGTTGCGTGCGTACGCTGGAGGGTTGCGTGCGTATGCTGGAGGATTGCGTGCGTACGCTAGAGGGCTGCGCGCCTACGCCAGAGGGCTTCGCGCCTACGCCAGAGGGCTGCGCGTGTAAGCGAGAGGGGTGTGCCTTGAACTTGTGCCTTGAACTTGACATACAATACTTATACTTATAACCTTGTGCCTTGATCTTGACACAATACTGATACTTTCTTATAACCTAGTGCCTTGAACTTATACTTATTTATACAATACTTATACTTACTTAGGTACACAATACTTATACTTACTTAATGATTTTTTGGGGAGAGTTGGTTCCTTCAATTAGCATGGGAAATGATTTGTATGGCAAACTTATACTCGTATTAAGATATAATATGGATAATTTGTATGGTAGAATGCCATCTCTTATCATTTGGAAGGTCGTTGCAATTAGTTACATATAATTCAACCAAGAATAATAATGTTACATTAATATTGGGGATTTTGTTACATCCCAAATCATTTATTATGCAAGAAATTAACATGACTCTTATTGTTTAGTCTTATGATTTACATGTTTAAGACAAAAATTTAAGTTTTAGTCTTCAACACATGATATAAATTCCACTACAAAAAAATTCACGATGATACTACAGATTATTGTAGTCGGTTATCAAACATTAGACAAAAGTGAACTTAGTTTATTGACTGGGGTGCATGAAGTTGTACAGTTATGGAAGATCATAACACATTCATCAAATATATAATTTAAACGTATACAAGACTGTATAGAACATTCACTTTATTACATTGTACAAATTCAAAAACATGCTGAACCGTACAAACTTGATTAACGTCAGAGATAAACAATATTGTTTTGAACTAAAGCCATTTACAAATGAAGTGCAATTTACAAAATTCACAAGGTCTATGATTTCAAAATGTTACAAAATTGCCCGTTTATCATTCATGGCACTACTTCCATTGCTATCAAATTCTATGACTTTAAAGTAAACACCAACTTCACGTATTCCTGGATTTGATTGTCCTTTTCTTGGAGTACGGCGCGTAATTTTTGAAGTTCTTTGTTGCGGTTGGCTTCTTCTACCAGATTCTTGTTTTCCTCTAAACTCTGCTGATATTTAGTAAGAAGTTGAAGACGAGCCTCTTGGCCAATTGGAACATCATCAGAAGACACTAGGTTTTCATTGATGTTCTCATATGCAACCGCGTCCATCTTAGTTGGATCTTCTTCCTTGCCGGAATCTTCTCCAAATGTCGGTGTTTCTTGGAGGGCAGAATCTAGCCAATGGCATTTATTAAAGCCTTCAATCTCCTTGCGAAAAGTTGAGTCACACCCAGTATCCGAGTTGTCACTGGAAGTGTCAGACCACACGACTTCCTCGTTTGGAACTTCAACCTCCTTGGCCTTTTTTCCTAGAGCTTCGCCCGGAAACTTGCGCTCTATTGGTAGTGTCGCCGTAGATACTCGTGTCATCTTGGAGTTTGGTTGTTTTTCCATCCTCCTCCAATCGACTACTACTCCGAGTATAATTTCTGCATACACCATATGTAAAATGGATAGATTCACCTCGTTCCGGTGAACCTTTGCCGTGTTGTAGATGTGCTGGTACGCTTGGATGCACCATTCTTTGAATACTTCATTGGTGCAGTAATTTAAATTACCCTTGTCGTATTTCCGAAGTTGCGAATATCCCGAATGCGGCCACATTCATCCCAAATGACACCAAACAATGTACTTTGCACATTCTGTAAATGTCCACGGACTTGGTACATCTCCCCAGCCTCGAAATGCCTTCAGCTCACCATCGATGAGTATGTGAATGCGTTTCTTCTGCTTGTGGTTGCGTACTCATCCCCCATCACGCTGTCGTTTCTTCATTTTTCTCTCGGAAGCCGGAATCTCAAAAGGGCCACTTGAGTCCATGTTTGAAACTAGCGTGAAGGGGTGCCGGGAGTAAAACGGTGTCAATAGACACCAGGACCCACTTCCCAATAGTGCTTAGCAAGCAGCCGCCACGTGGCAGTTGCCGGCCAAAGCGCCTGGGAAGTGGGCCCATCGTGTTACGATTCCTAAGCTTATAGTGAGGCGCTCATGCCCTCCGTAGGCCGCGCGCGTACGAAATGGGACGGTCTCGCGCGTACTAATCATCGTCTCGCGCGTACGAACAGAGTGGTCGGGCGTGTGCACTTTCGGGCCGGGTGCGCGCGAATGGGTCCCGGGCGCGCTGGAACATTGGCCTTGAACACTCGAATGGGGGTCGGCGCGTGCCTTTAGAGGCCGGGCGCGTGCGAATGGGGGTCGGACGCGCACGTACAGTGGCCATGCGCGCGCAAATGAAGACCGGGCGCGTGCGCTCTGACGCCGGGTGTGCGCAAACAATGGCCGGGCGCGTGCGCTTTGGGGCCGGGCGCGCGCGAACAGGGACCATGAAAAGTTCAGTTCTTGCAAATTGGATTATCTTAAATGTTACAAAATCATTTCAATGTTTCAAAGGTGCTGCAAACAATGGGTCAATGCTTTAAAGATGTCCTTATAATTATATTGCATGTGCAAATTCTGCAACATACAAAATGGTTACAAATGCTACGCTTTCATCTTGCATTCTATTTGCCTACACTCCACTTCATCACGCATCAGGTCCAATTGGTTCACCACTTCCTGAGGCCCCATCATCCAACAGTCTACAAGCCGCTCGCGTCCTCCGCTGAGGCCCATCCGCGTTTACTAGAGCACGTAACATTTCGGAGTTCCGAAGTGCTTTGAGAGTCTTCATAGTCGCCGGACTATGTTCTTCAAGAAGGAAATCAATAGCTTCCACCTTCCAAGTTTCCTTCCATTGCGATTCTTCCCATTGCAACGCATTGCGAAGGTCAAGATCAGTGGCCTCTCCCAATTCTGACACCACACGTCCCTGGTGATTCCACAGTTTCCCATCTCCACGTCGCCCAAATTGAAATAGCTTCCGCCTAGCATCCCAATATTCGCCCATGACTTGGTAGAAGAAGTTTCGTTTACCAACATGGTCCGCGGTGGTTCCCGATATGAGCTTCTTGGCCACTCGTACAATTTCTTCGTGGTCAGTTCTCAACCAAATTGCGTGCTTACACTGGACTTATGTAGTTGGTGGCATTGCGCACGAGAATTCGACACCAAATCTTCTCCCCACTTTTGAGCATAGGCATCCCCAGGCACATTCTCCGGGTTCAACTTCCAACTAGGTGGTAAGTAGGTGGTGAAGCCAAACAATTCATATAAGCGCTTATGAAATGGTGCTCTACACTTTGCGCAAAACCTACGTGTCAAGATACCACCTAGCAGACACATCGGATGGTATAAACACCGACACCTGCCAAGAACATATGCACCTTCTGGCCCGAAAGGATTTAAACAAACCGGGCAAGCATCTTCATTTTGCGTGAAGCTTGCTGGTGTTGGCCATAATTTACGTGGTGCCACGTTTCCGCTTGGTTGAAGGGCATGAGAAGACATAGCCTTTGCGTGGTCCCACTCCAACTTGGCACAGTCGATAGATTTACCATCTGGCAATAGAGGCAATTCAGTTGCAAACATCTCATCGATGTGAGCCCAAGATGTGAGTCCAAAGTCACGGCGCGTATTATTCGTCAGATATTCGTTGTCAATCTTCTGGACCTCTATTGCCATTTGCCTTGCACGGTCAACATTCAAGATGCATGCCACCTTCCATTGATAGTACCGCTCGTTCACTGATCAAATCCTTTTTCGAAGGATGTCGTTTGCAGTGCTAAGCTGAACAAGTTCCGTGCTTGGATTAGCTGGGGAAATCAACAGAGAATCCTCTGTGCCGATGGAATCTACGAATGGTTGCGCCGCTACAGTCGGCTGCGGTAGAAAAACCAACAGATGACTAGCGAAGCGGTGACGCGGTGGTCTTGTCGGGGTCTCTAGCAAGTAGCTACTAATGTTGCGAGTAACATTGTCGAGGATTGTGTCGTTCACACCTTGAGCAACTCCGCCAATATTAGCCTCGCTGGCAACACGTTCTCAACGCAACTCATCTATCTCCGCTGCTTGCTTGGTGATAATATCACCCTGTTCACTGGATTGGAGCTTGAGGTTTTCAATCTCTTCTTGGAGACGTTGAATCCTCTCATCCTTCAAGCTGATAGTGTCCAATA
>OZ020514.1:60623783-60766377 GCA_963971425.1 Bryoerythrophyllum caledonicum | reverse complement strand
CGCGAACGCTGGAGGGCCAGGCGCGTATGTTGGGGTCTCGCGCGTACAATTCGGGGTCTCGGGCGTAGGGTTTGGGGCCTCGCGCATAGGATCCATGGTCGGGCGCGTGGACTTTGAGGTCGGGCGCGCGCGGAAACAGGCCGGTCGCGTACGGGAACGGACGGGGCGCGTGTGGAAACAAACTGGTCGCAAGCACGAACAACCGGGCGCGTGCAGGAACAGGCTGGGCGCATGTGGGAACAGGCTGGACGCATGTGAGAACAGGCTGGGCGCATGCGGGAATAGGTTGGGCGCTTCGGTTACAGGCCGGGCGCGTACGCTAGAAGGTTGGGTGGGTATGGGAGTGGGCCGGGCGCGAGCGGGAACGGGCCGGGCGAGTGGCGTCTTGGTCAGGCGCATGCGGACGTGCATGCGAGGTCAGGGTTTTCCATTTCACTATGCATAGAACAGATTCTAATATCAATCACATAGGCTCCTCTCAAGTGGCTCCTTGTCTTAATACTATTCGTACTTTGTTAGGAACTAAGAGGGGGGCCACCACACATTGGGTCCGGGGGAGGTTTTGTTTTTTTTTATAAAATTCTAGTTTGTATAGGGTTGTGATTATTGCAATGGCCACCGATCATAATGCTGGAAAGCGGCCCGCATATGTTGATTTAGATGCTCCAGATGCATCCGAGCTTCCACCTACTAGCGTTGCAGAGTCGAGCCGCAATCCTTCCGATGCACCGAAGGCCCCGTCGAAGAAGGCGAAGCAAAAAATGTCTACGCACGAGAAGGATGTCGGTTATCCACCAAAGGAGTATACTGCATTTCTTTGAGGTGTGGCAATACAATACTACCGTTGATGGTGTGAAACTGACGTGGTGCGATTCCGTCAAGTTTATTTGGAGAAGGGAGAGCCAGGAATCATGTGCCTACAGGCCGACCTCCAGTCAAAATTCGAGCGCGCTCTGGAGAGTTCTGAATCGTTCAAGGATGCATAAGGCATGTATTACTATGCCTCATTCATGGAGAGAGTAATCACTCAATGCACGAGTAATGCATCGCATGTATTCGATTGTGAGGTGAAAAAACCTCGCGGGGGCCAGCATCAGCCTCGAGACTTGGAACTCCGCAAGTTCCTCGAAGGTGTGAAGACCACCATCGGCAAGTTTTCAAGCTCTCGTACGAGAGGTATGCCTTGGAATGAACAAGCGATGAAGTCAGCCATGGAGGCGCATATATTGCACAACATGCAATTCCTTCCAGAAGATATTGGAGTTTATGGACTTTCTGGATATGACGCCGTTGGTGGATACGGAAAGGTTCGGAAGGTCCGCATCGTGGATGTGCAAGCCATTTCGGCATACATGGAGTTTGCCGGGAAAATGCCAACGGTGTCTCATCCGAAGGATAAATTTAGACAACGGTCTCACGAGGCCATGATATGTCATGTTGCACACCCAGGAGTTATAAAGTTTTGGGCGGTGAATACGAAGAATATTGAGGCGTACACATTGTGGTGGAATGGTGGTAGCTGGGCCCATTTTAAAACCGTCGATTCAAAGGCAAATCTGGCGGCTTCAAGCAACTCAATCCTTTCAGCTCCATATATTTCGGCGGAGGATACAACACAAATCTTAGCCTTCCGGAAGAATAGAGCAAGACTTGCCTAGGCTTTGATGTGCACCATGGCCCAAGTCCACAAGGCAAATGTCATTCACAATGACATCGCTCCCACAAACGTGCTTCTCCACTTTCCTCCAGAGAAACCAGGGTCCGTCTTCATTGGTGTTTGTGATTGGGGAATTGCGAGCCGAGTATCACACGAAGAGCCATCAAAATATGGATTTCGGACGGACACGGAGCTTGACAATCAACACCGTAGATGACATTGGGTAGCTCCAGAGTTGTTTTATAAATTCGGCCCACAAGATTTGGAAACGACATTGGATGTGTTGCAGCGGTGACACCAATACACCCAGCTCGCCGATTCGTACTCTGTTGGGTGGATGGCTAGAGCAATTTGGGAGAAATAATCTGACTCAACATTCTTTAAATCAACCGTCAACTACGCAACTTTTCAAGTGAAGATCAAAAAATTCTAGAGCGAGATGCCCTCAAACGTCCAACACTCTGTAAAGTGGTTGACGAGCTAATGGCTAAACCATTCAACTTTGAAGTTCCGGACGCTTGCTTCCGCTATGAGATATAGATATTTTGACTTAGCGTATTGATAGTGAAGGTTTCAATTGTTGATCATTTTGCAATATGTACTAGCATTGTGATGTAACGGTGTTTTTTATCATCTCGTGATAAATAAAAGATTAACATTTTTCATACACATTGCGATATGAAACTCATGCATGTTAAGAAGTGAGAGATCGCACGCGACCCCTGAATTCAATACCCGTACACGCACGACCCCAAAGGCCACGCGCCCGGCCCAGCCCCCTCCACAAACGCGCCCAACCCTCCCCCTTGAACGCGTGCAGCCCCTCCACAAATGCGCGCGACCTTGGTCGGACGCGCCAGCCCCTCCAAGTATGCGCCTGGCCCTTCATCGCGCGCGCCCGGCCCCTTGCGGTACGCGCGCGGTCGTCCCTCCACGGGCCTGGCCCCTTATGGTACGCTACTGGCCCTCCCATGTACGCGCCCGGCCCAACACGATACGGGCCTGATCCTCCCCTGTACGCGCCCGGCTCCTTCAGTTCGTGCCTGATCCATCTCCGTACGTGCCCGCCCCCTTCACGCGCCCGGCCCCTTGTGTGCACGCGCGCGACGTTGTTGACGACGTGTCAGCCACGTAGTCGCCTTCGTGGCAGTGGGTAAATTGATTTACCTCGAGTCATGGTCTAACCAAGGTTGACCATTATCGGATGGACAACAGCCTCTAACGGACGGACAGCCGGACGGACGAACACTACCGGACGGAGGGACGGCCAAACAACCCTGGTTGTGGAACCAATTCAATACTAAACTACAAACCCCTACAAACATCGAATTAATAACCCAACCATTTGAATCCGAAGTCATTTGGCTATACCAAAGATATAAATGTAGAATACCAGAAAATTATCCCCTTAAACTCACACAATATACACTACCCACACCTATACCTAACTCATTAATTTCAACATTCAACATCCAACACTCATACTTCTCTTCCCCCGTCACATGCCCCATCAAACTTAAGAAAATCTACTCCCCCTTTCAAAGAGATAAAATATTCGGATCACTAGGAAAAACCTCTGATTACAAATGGATAGGCAATGGTATAGCTCACCCTCACAATGAAGAAGAAACACAACAAGCACTATATTGGGCCCCCCTAGCGGTCAAGCATGACCCAAACCACACCTCCACCCTCATCATAATACCCGACAAAAATTGGTACCAAAACTCTAACTTGCACTCGAGCCCTTTTCTTGACTCACACATCATTGCACTATTCGAAGCGGAGTCAATAACATATGAAGAACCCACTATTCCACCCAAACAAAAAAGCCTAGGCTTGAACCAGCTACACTACAAATATTATGTGTCCATCACCAAAACAAAACAATGGGAACCTCAGAACAACTCACCACGCTCACATCCATAGCCAAAATCTAAACATAAACCAGATACACACAAACATTGCCTCGCCCCCACCCCCCCAAACACTAGTAAATCGTAGCAAAATATGGTCTAAACTAGAATACACAAACAACACATTAAACTACTCCATGACAAATCCCCCCTCCCTAACTACCACGCAAATACACTCAAAATATAACCCCATACATAGTTACTACATGGATGGATCCTTCAAAGAACCGGTAGAAAGTAGCCCTGGACATTGGCATAGAGAAAAAGCCAGATATGGTATATACAACCTCAACAAAGAAATTAAATTAGCTAAAAGGCTGCATGAACTTCAAAACATTCTTAGAGTAGAGATGATGGCCATACATAAAACACTCCAAATCATCAACACAAAATATGCCAACGAACTCGCACATATTTTTACGGATTGCATCAATGCCCTTTATCTACTAAACACACAAATAACACATCCTACCTACACAATAGCCACCCGGACAAAATAATACTCATATCCATGGTACAAATGCTACAAAATCAAACACAACCTACTACACTTCATAAAGTGAAAGCCCACGCTAATATAGAAGGAAACAAACAAGCCAATAAACTAGCCAAAGAAGGAAGAATGCCACATTTAACTAAATCTGGACTTTTAAAAGTCCAGATTGGTCAAAGTCCCGATTTGTTAGAAGAATATCCAATAAAATATGCAATGACATGCTTCGAAGGATCCTACAAAAAATACAACTTATGCATGATATATCAAAGGACTTAGCCAGTTGGATCGGAGTAAGCAGGCCAGTGGGGTTGAAACTGTCGAATGTTGTGAAAGTGTAGCCTTGGTAGCTTTGAAGGAACAAGATCGTAGGATCCTACAATGTGGGTTGACTAGTTCTAGGAGATGATGACCAATGAAAAATAATCGTTGGGTTGTCTTCTAATCCTGGTTGCAAGATTGCCTTTGCATCAAGGGTCCGCTGCGTTTGCAGCTTCCAAGTTAGCCAATGCTGCTAATCGGTCCCTCCTTGGAATAGATCGAGTTTGGAGATTTGTTCTTCCCGACAAGGATGCAAACACAACTGAGTTGACATGCGTTTGTACTGGTCGTTGACGTTCGGGAATCCAGGTGTCTTTCCAACAGTTCTCATACTTCTTCTTCGAGTTCTTGAATGCATTTCTTGGCTCCCAGAATTGGACAATGAACATTCCAAACTCCGCATGTCCTCTTTCGCAGTTCACTGCTGAGCAAGCTCTCCCCATCCAGACGGGATATATATGGGGATCGCTCGGACGAATATACACCCATGACCCCGGTACGATATGTCGCCATGGATTCAAGGGGTCCTTTGGTCTCTCCTTCATGGGGCCGCAATACGGTTCAGGAGAGTCATCTTCAAGTAGGTCATCTGGACCTGTGATAAGGCATAGCGGATCTGAATCAGTAGCTCTCGAAACTTGACTTGGCCAAAAACCTTCTACCAATGCCGCAAGAATAGAAGGCAGAGGTTTTTCCAGTTCTGCAAGTATTGCACTCCAGTACTCAATGTATGGAGGAAAATCCCTTGCCCAGCCAGTACAATTGAGCATTCCCTCCTGCCAAAACTTAATATAACCTTGAATTCGTGACTTGATGAACGACCTCTTCTCAACCGCCTTCGAAGCCTTCTCTCTAGCCTTGTCTTGGTTGCCGGTGGTAGAGACAGTTATATCGCCCCACAAGTGTCTGAAAGGAACCGGATTGGGCATACCGGTAGGTATCATGGGATTCCCATCTGCGTCCTGCTTCCAAAGACGAATACCTGGCTTGTCTTTAGGCAGCCAGTATGAATCAACCGCCAATTCCTTAAATCGCATGACTGGCCACCCTTCTTCGTCGACGTAGAAATTGAAGAGGTGCATCTCTCCGAGGCCCGTAATCCTATCAAAACCATCACGGATATAACCTTTAACAAAAGATTGAAAATCTGCTACCTCTTGGACAAACTCAGGCACGAAACTCATGTCCTGCGATTTCATGAAGGCCATCATCAAATCCGCGACAACATAAGTATTTTGACCCTTCAACGTCTTCGACAAGTGGCTAAAGTAAGCGTCAATATCCTCATGGGTGTGCCCCACTAATAAAAATACAACTTGGATTTCCTTGAACACACCCCGATGAGTTAGCATAGATAAGAATGCTATGAGGAATTGATTCTTATTGTCCTTGGCAGAGTTGTCCAACTGCAGGTATAACTTTTCGGGTAGGGGAATGGGGTCTGCAGAGGTATTCAACACCGCCGGCAACAAGTTCATGCATCTGGACTTCCCTCTTAGCATTGCTTCAAATAAAGAATTGGCAGGTGCATAAGGAAACATTCTACCAGTTTCACGCATAGGTGGTTCCTACAAACGCCGGAGCAATCTTGAAAGGGAGGAAATAGTATAATTAGAGTCCCCCGGCCAAAGGTCGGAGGAATAGTGGGCGTAGGCACCATCTCCATGTCCGTGCGTCACCATACCGATGACGTTAACTGGGAACTGACCAAGAGGGGAAGTGAGTTTGGTGTTAATTTGCATACGAGAGATAGCGGTCTTCGTTGTATCCATTTTATTGTGGAATATACACAGGATTCTACCCTCGCTCATCTTAGACTCCTCCCGCCAAGTATGGTACACACGCCTACACGATGCTTGGAGGTTACAGTGAGCCAATTTCTGTTTCACAAACGAATTATATTCAGGTGATCCCTTAACCGACCTCCCGATGTACTGTTGTAGAGTGTCATAGAGGGTGCATTTTGTGAAAGAACTCCCAACCGGTTTAACTGCAACATTCTTAAAGTGCTCCCTCTTCATTCTACTAACAGCCGATTGGGATACGGGCGGTAACCTGTATTGGAGATTAGTCTGCAATTTCGTCAAATCAAAGTTATGAGAAACAAAAAGAGCATGTGATCCAGTAAGGACCACTATGTAAAGAAATGATCGTAGGATCCGACGATACAAGACCACACAAACATCCCATAATCTTATATACAATGAATGGCAAACTAATTATTACCTCCGTGGCTGCAGCTTGAATCATCTTCCACTTCTGACTAGAGGGCAGGAACTTCAAGGTGTCCATCCGCCTTGGTGTTGTTGACCTCATCTGATTTGGCATTTGATCAGCACATTCATCGACTATGGCCGTAATACTACCGAGGGCCTGCATGGTTCCAAGTCGTGGACGTTTAATGTCCTTGTTACCGTGCGTCGAGGACACAACTCCCTTCTCGTATTGGTTCATATACTCATGGAATGTTGACTTTGGGATGCCATGATTCTTATACCAAGCGGTAGCGCAGACGTCCTACCCACATAATGTAACAAACTTTCGTTTCCGATTATTACCCACAAAGCGCAGTTGACCACCAACAGATCTGGCATAATCCCGACGATCGTCAAAATTCTTCAGCCAGAATTTCGTCCGGATGTATAGGGTATCCTGGGGTTTGAATACTTGAACGCACCGGTCTGGACAGCAGGAATGCGAACTGATAGCCTGAATTACTTCCGGGAGCGTCTTCTTAGCAAAAGCGCTGAGCTTCTCATCAGTACGCTCCCTGCGGGCAACAAAACGGTATGGTGATTTCTTGCGGCCGCCCAGGTGCGCATTCGGGTCTGCAACCTCTGGAATTCGGTCGAAATGGGCAATAGTATCGCGTTGACTATGTCCACCCTCAAACGAACACTCTCCAATGGGCTAACGTCGGTGACTCATAATATCACTTGGATCTCCTATAAAAACATCGAACACCGTGACTCCAATGTAACCCTCGCCCAATGTGCCGTGCTCAAACGGTTCCTCAGGACCGACGCAATTAATGCGACCGGATGACAATAGATCACCACTGCCATTGAAGCGTGCCACAATTTTTCCTTTCCATACCATGCGAGGTAGAAATGGGATACCGTCTTGACCATCAGAGTCGGCACGTATGTCGGAAGTGAGAACAAGGTTTCGAGACATCCACAGGATCGTTCTACCAAGCGAATCAGCGAAGACAGGAAGGCCATCTTGCATCGGAAGAAGGAGAAGACTTCGAGCCACAGGATATATGACGGTCGGCCTGACGAGACTGAAGTCGTCGAAGGTTTGATCCGTATCAACGCCTAGCCATGTCCCAGAGACAACCGCTTTGATGATCATGGCTTCTCCAACCACACCTTGACCAGCATAGGAAAGAAATACGGACTCACCCGGTTCGAAACGTGCAGGTCCATCCGCCTCGCCATCTTCAGGGTTTGTAGTCTCGGGACTAGAAGAGAATGATTCATCCATGATATCGTAGGATCCTACGATGGTATGGCCCGCTTGCAATACGTCCAGAAAACCTGATATATACTACCCATACAAAATCAGTACGTAATGAGTGTGATGAAATCGATGCAGTTGTCCTGAGTACATAGCATACAATGTTGTCTTATCGTAGGATCCTACGATCTACATTTGGAAGTCAGTGAATTACTCCGCGATCTCTATCGTAGGATCCTACGATATCCAGTGTGGATGTGCTGAAAGACGCCGTGATATTTATTGTAGGATCCTACGATAACTGAAGAAGTCCGTCTGTAGAAATGTAGATTTGTCCGTACACATTCAGAAGAAAGAGTCGTCCGTACACACATACATCGATGAATTGATATCGTAAGAGCAGCAAAGGGAAGATCCAGCCCTCACACAGTGACAAATACTAATACAATGACCATACAAATTGAAGAATCGCCTCAATTCCATAAAACAGCAGGAAACGGATCAAAAGTAGAAGCAACACCTACAGCTGCAAGCGAACAGATGACAAGACTGGCACCCTTTCCCACGTTGATGACCTTCAATGCAATGCTGGAATCCCCAATCGCTCATCTCCACGCGCTCCACACCATAGGCTGAACTCCTAAACTGCGATAGAAGCCTCTGAAACCTAATGACCAAATAGGTGTTCAGTTAAGGCGGAAATAAGGTCAGGGACGAAGGGGAGTAGACAATTCAGCAGAAACTACAGTAACTCCAGAATTGGCACCAGGTACAACAGCGAGGAAAGTTGATAATACCGGCTCCAATGACAGCCTGCTGACGTCCTCGCCTGCGATGATGGAATGCGATGCGAACGTGTGACGACACAAACCTCCGAATCAACATTTAGAGGTATTCAACTAAAGAGGAAATGAGGTCAGGGAGGAAGAGGTAGTAGGAAGTCAGGCGCTTGAGCAAGCCTTGGAATCAAGAAGTTTTTTCCCTCCATCGGGGGCACGAGACTTCAATCATTACAGAGAGTGGAATAGGTGATTATTGGAATATCAAATAACATAATCAATTACTATATAGAATATTGTTTACAATGCCAACGATGAACAATCATGATCATCCACCTGTACTATGTGTAACATCCAACTAAGTGTAATGATTGCGTTTAGGCATGCCGTTGGGTACATGGCTTTCGTCTACGGCTTTCGTCCAGGGTTTCCGTCCAGGGTTCACGTTCAGGGATTAGAGTTTAGGGTTCAGGTGTAGAATCATGGTTTAGTTTAATCCCAAACATCCGTAATTTAGGATCAGGGTACTATTCTTTGAGAAATTTAAACATATAGAGAAAAATTAAATTATAGGTTTAGGGTATAGGTTAGGGGTTTCACATAGGTTTAGGATATAGGGTTTATGGATGCGTTTTTCGATGGCCTGCTGAGAGCTCCGTAATTCCAGGTGAGGGCTGCTTCAGGAATTTGTCTCAGATCTGACGTTTAGGATAGCAAGAGGTGCTGGGCTTGCTTCTACCCCACCTTTACTTCAGATCTGGACTTAGTGTATGCTTGGGGAGAGGCGTGTAGTGTTGGAAAGGGGCTCTTATCACCTAGATCTACTTGTGTGCACAGTCTGGTTACGCCTTGAGCAGATCTGCAGAGCTGGGGCTCAATCGTTGGGAGGTGGGATCATTGGTGAAACTTCTATGAGTAATCTGAAGCGCTGGAACTCGAGAGTTGGCAGAAGAAATCTCCACCCAGACTGCGTCTCACGAGCTAGATCTAAGTGGCATTAGATAGATCACACCCATAGCATAGACATAACTCTTATAGCAGCCGAACCCAGGAGCTGCACATCAAACAAGCTGGAATCGGAGCCAAGTACACCGACGACTCCGGATCTGGACGAAACTGCTATCTCATCGCCACCGTTACACACTGCATCAGCTACCACATCGCCACCATTACACACAGCACCAGCTACTACAGCGATACGTATCCTTCACCTCTCTTTTAGTTCAATTCAGTTTATTTTATATGCTGCGTTTATTTATCAACCTACTAGAAACCTTGAGATTATTACACAAGAGCGTATACCAAGATCTAATAAAACCAGTACACACTGTGCACACAGTCCTAAGTCTAGTTTCAGATTAGAATCAGATCTGCTGCAAGGCAGCAACACCCACCTGAAATCACAATCAATAAACCATAAGTGCTTATCGCCATATTACATCTCTAGCACACCGGATCGAATTACACACAGCCCAGAATCTAGATTAAGTTTAGAGCCAGATCTACCACATAGAAGCTGCACTCACCTAAAAACACAAACAAGAAACACTGAGCGATCACTGTTGCATCATAGCTCTAGTACACTTGATAGAATTGCACACAGTCCAAAGTTGAGTTTTAACGTAGATCTAGATCTGCTGCAAGGTAGAAGCGCCTATCTGGAGTCAAGAAACCCTGTGAGATCATCGTTATATTACAATACTAGTACACTAGATCCAGTTTCAGTTAGTACCACAAAATATACTAACACCTACTGTTCACAAGAAAAAGCGAAGCAGATCCAACAAAGGTCAACAACTGAAGAGACGCCTATCAACTTACAAAACGCATCAACAAGAAGGTTGCAGATTCGTCATCAATTGCCACGACAACACACACAGGCTTGCCCTTCTTTCCCACCCTCATGTATTTTCTCATATTAGGTCTTGTTTAAACACCTCAATGCACACAATCGAACTAGACACATTCAGCACATAACAAAAACCATTCACCAAAAAATCATTGTAAAGCTTTCTCACAAGCAGAAGCGGAAGCACTGCTATTGCCGTTTCTGCATTCAGGAAAGACAAAGTCTGGAACCTCCCACCGCACTCCACTTCCGCAAATTGGAGCCCCCTGTCGCACTCCACTCCCACCGAACAACTGTCAACCCTAAAGACAAGTACGGGAGGAACAGCGCAACCAGGAAAAACGACCAGTACCTGGAGAGGAACCCTAAAGACAAGTACGGGAGGAACAGCGCCACCAGGAGAAACGACCAGTATCCGGAGAGGAGCGGAACAACCAGAAGACACGTCCAGCACTCGGGGAGAAGCGACACAATCAGAAGAAACGTCCATCATCCGAAGAGCAGGGCCACACCTCAAAGACGTAGAACCCTCCTCCGCGCCAGGCCGATCTCGTTACTGGATGTCCTCGGCAGAGTAGAGCTCCCTACAGCATTCCACCGAACAGAAGCCAAGACTGAGCTCAACTCAAGAGAAGCAAGACGCCACAACGACAAGAACGAGAGAAGCAGCAAAACCCGAACAAACGCCCAGCACCCGAAGAGCAACAATGTACATCACCGAAGAAGACACCCCCCCCCCGCAATACACCTGTCCGGCTGATATTGAACCTGCCGCGACTTGGAGAAGACGACTGCCGCAACGTTGCTAGCGATCTGTCGCTCAGAAGAGCGTCAACGACGCCCTGCTCGCCAACGCCCAACCTCATCGAAACACCCTCAAAACGCCCCACCCCGATGCCCCTTTGGCCCGCGCACACTGTCGCCAACTGGACTCTGCACCAAAGGAGTGCCAAGAAGGGATACAAACCAACTATCGAGCAAAGAGAAGGAGAAACGAAGAAACAAAGGAGGGGACCCAGCCGGTGGCCAGAGACAACGAAAGGAACACAACCGGATCGAAAGCACATCAGGATAAGGCCTCGTGCTGTATACTCTAACCCTCTCTACGTTTACTGTGAAAAACCACCGTGCTTGTGTTGCTTTAGCCCTCATTGTAGAACTCACCTCCTAGAATCAGTGGACATGACAGAGAGCACAAAGAGGACCCTGAACACGGACATGGAGGTAGAATCACCTGAACAGAGCCCCATCAAAGCCCAAAGCTCAAAGGCAACCAGGAGAAGAGAAGAAGTAACCAGCACCAGCAAGAAGAGCAAAGCATCCACAAAGGAAAAAGGTAAGTCTATACAAATGTCTGAACTAACCAAGTTCAAATTTTGGTTGGGGTTTCAGGCAATGGAGGCTTTGGCAGTGGAGAACGGAGATGAAGAGCTCTATAGTGGCAAAACGACACTGGACATGATGGCTAGAAGCATGAAGAAGGAAGAAGTGGAAGAGATATGTAATGCAAGAGTAGCATTTCCTAGAATCCCACAAAACCTTTATCCCATGACTAGAAAAGGGATAGATGGGCAACACTACAACTTAACACAAATTCCTTTTGATATCAAAACCCAAGAGAGTTCTGGCTTGTCATTTAGCTACCATGTGGCTATCCACTTTGAGCTCCCCAAAAACCCAATCATGCATGATGAAGTTAAGAAGATGACCCTTGCTAGACTTAAAAAGATGGATATTGCTCTGGGAAAAAACATGGTGGACCCTCTTGTCATCCAATGCTTGAGTATTAAACATGGAGGGACTAAAGGAGCATGGGCTGGAAACCTTAAAATGCATCTACTCAAACCCGAATTGGATGGTTTGATGCTCATAAAAGGCATTAGACCATTTATCCTTGACATTGATGATGAACTTGTTGTTGGCAAAGTATGCAAATCCTACCTTGGGATTGCAAAAGGTACTAACCTTTCCGTGAAGGTCAAAAGTGATAGTCTAATGGATTTCTCAGCCCAAACTCTCTTCAAGGAAATCCTTGAGAGTAGCTTTCATCGGGGGCATGACTATGAAGTCTACGGCGTGCAAAAGGGCCATGGCGATGCCCACGCATTTATTATCTCTACAACCCCTCTTCAAACAAAGAAGATACTCGCACATCACATCACCGTGGGTGACGAGGTGATACAAGCAAGACAAGTGGGAGAGACCAAAGGGTCTAATGGTGTGGTGGAATCCAAAGCAAGGAAAGAAGCTCTAACCCTTACTCTTTCACCTCTTCCTATCCATCTTGATGTTATGCACACTTCACATGAAATCTACAAAATAATGGGAGGAGCCAATGTGAGGAATATTTATTTTCACAAAGAAGAGGCTAATTATCACAATGGAAATGCAAATGTACTTTGTGCTAACCCTATCGTATATAGGACTTTTGTGCACAAAACCTTTGTCATGAATGGTAACTATGTAGACTTTGCTCCACACCGGCGGAGTCTAGAAGGAGTCAACCGCCCTACCGAAGAACAAGTCAAAAGTTTTGGCTTTGATGATATTAACATGGCAATTGTCAATACCATCTCCACCTTCAAGATGCAAGACAAGAACGAAACTCTCACCAAAAAAGACATGGTGGAGATTTTGGAGGAGAACAACAAGAAGATTAGGAGAGAAACTAGGGAGTACACCAACAAAATGCACAACGAGCTCAAGGGAGAAATGGAGAACCTCCAAGATGCTCTACTTGGGGTACTCAAAAGCATGTCCGCCATTACGGAGAAGAAGAACTTATCTCTTGAAGACAAAGAACCACCAAACATGTAGAAATACAAGACCACAAGGCAACTATCTACTTTAAGACATTATACTATATACATAGCATACAAGATAGAATAGCCTACTCTACACTTAGTAGAATACTAGTAGAAAACTCGCACAAAAACAAATGTATTAGACAATATACTAAATACAACTATTATACAAAAACCAAAAACTATATGTCGTATTTTATCCAAAACAGTTTCTATACAAAAACAAAATACTTTACAATATACTATACTCAATACAAAAACCTCAAAAAATACAAAAACTATACGATACAGTATATCCAAAACAAATATTACACCCAAATACACACATGGAATACAAAAGCAAAAATTCAATACACAAAACTCCAAAAACAACCAAAAAACACATATGTATCAACACAAAAAACCCACATACATAAAACGCGATTATATACAAAAGCAGACACAAATACAAAAATACAAATACAAGAAAAAGAACAAATACACCCTTACACAAATAACCACACAAATACAAAAACAAAAAACCCAAAAACCACCGCCCAGATATACAAATACAATACATACAAAACCTACAAAAATTTATGTAAAAAATATATATACACACACACAAACACATTGACACACAAAACTACCACCCACACAACTAACTACATAAATATGGAAAAAAACACTAAAACACAAACACACAATAAAATCAAAATAATTAAAACTCCAAAAAATACGCTCAAAGCAAAGAACCAAAAACAACACATTAAACCTATACACTATAAAACCCTAATACTACTAAGCGGAGACATAGAAACCAATCCAGGGCCTATGCCAAATGTGTTAAAAAGACACCCCTCAACACACAAGAAAAATGCCAAACTATACTTTATACCAAATACCATAAAACTACAACCGGAATACAAACATATCGCTCAAACATTTGCACCTCTTTTAAAAACCACACATATATTACATCAACTATACAACACTACACACCCAAATATTGCCCTGTACATACGACAAAAAAATACGTATCCATTAACACACATTTTTTATGCCCTAATAACTACGATCCACCCAAACATAGACGAATGTAACAATCTTTTAAATCCACAAAACCTAAATATTATTACATGGACTAACACACTACTACGGACCTTATCAAACTTACAAAATCCACCCGAAAGACATATACATAACCCCCACCCATATACAAAATTTCTTGAAGAAAATCAAAGTATTATAAATCACGGGAACTCAATACATACAGAATTATACAAATTTCTACATAGTCAAACCATTCCTCCTTCTACTGACATAATAAAACAAAAATTTCCTTACCTTCCTAACAATCTAATTAATGAGTCACTAAAATGCTTTGACCCCATACCGGAATATACACACCCACCTCCCCCCACCCTTCTACCTTCCACCACAAAACCAAAACATTAGTACAAACAACGAAAATACAAATATAATTACATGGAATGCTTCATCTCTAAACACCGCTCTCCCTAGCCTACAAGCTTTAATCACACAGACAGACATACCACCGGCCCTTATAACTATACAAGAAACAAAATTATCCGCCACAAAATCTACAAAATACATACAAAACATATTCCAAGACTACAAACTAATTTTTAATAACACACATGCACTAACAAGATGCATCCAACAACGTAGACCATACACACCAGGCCGCGGTGGCCTCCTCACACTAATACACAAAAAATACGCTTTCCCGGGCAACATCAAAAAAATCCCTACCCCAATGGACATATCTCCCTACCTCCAAATAATTAGAATTGCTAATCAACCACTACAATCATGGCTGATCTTTCACATGTATATGCCATCTCACCCCGAAGATATTAGATTTATTAGGGACATACAAAACACTATTACATCTCAAATAAATAATTATCCCAATCACACTTATATGCTATGTGGAGACTTCAACAGAGACATAGCATTAATTGGTAGACAAAATGGAAATCATAACATCCCGCCTCAGACCACAGATTACCAATGGCGCCACTTCACAGAAAACCTAAACTTCACCTACATAAATACTGATACACAATACTCTAGACAAGGCGGCTATAACTATAGTGATTGGAGCCTAATAGACGGCTTCTATATAAATACAAACAATAATACACAATACACTTCTACAACAAATAAAGACATTATTCTTAACTCGGACCACTCACCTATACAACTTCACATACCAAATAACATATTAATTAGCCGTACTCCTATAAATACAAACAATGACACCATACGCATACTCAACCCCATCCCAAAAGACAATTTAGAAAAATTCAACACAAAGTTCTTTGAAGAAAACTCAATACAAATTGACTCTCTCATAAACTCTCTTAAAAATAATAATCAACTCTCTCAAACACAATGGCATGAAACATGCCACATGTTAGATATACTTATCAATAAAATCTCCGACATAGTTGAACAAACTTGTAAAGCCCAACCAATACCACAAATGACAATCCGTACATCACAACAAGGGGGTTATCTACCCCGCAAACTTTCCAAAACATGGAAACAACACCTAACTACTTACCATGTAATAAGAAAAACAATTAGAATTGTAAAAAATAACCCTCAATGGTGTAACCACCCTATACACAACGAACTACTAACTATACAACACACCCAAATCCCTACCCCGCCGCCTCCGGACCTTCCCCACGATACATGGATAAAAGATATCGCAATAATTGCAAAAAATGCCAACATACAAGCCCGGAAAATAATCACAAAATACACAAAAGAAAACATTAAAAAAGCCATCTCAAAATACAGACAACTATACGAAATCAGCCCCAAAAAAATTAACAATTTTTTTTTTAAAAACCTCGAATCCCCACCAATGGATTGTATCAAAGATCAATATAATAATATTCTAACTAGCCTCGAAGACATTGCGAATGAAATATTTAACCAACAAACAAAAACCAATAGACCAACAGTACTAACATGTAATTACCAGCCACAACATACAATAGAATGCACATGTGCAATACGCCAATACCCTTGGCACGACCTAGACGGATATACCCTTGTCAAACGGGGCGAACCAGAAATTCCACTTCATAAATACCTCAACAGAGCCACATACGACACATGCCTTCAAAATCTTGGAAATAATAAAGCCCCAGGCCCAGACCGTATACCAAACTCAATTCTAAAAAACATGCCTCCAAGATTTCACAAGCTATTATTTCTGTTCTTCTCCCACTGCTATAAACAAAAACAGATACCAAACTCATGGAAATTAAGTACAACAATTCTACTATACAAAAAAGGCGACCCGTCCATACTACCCAACCATAGACCAATTGCACTAGCTAATACAATATACAAACTCTTTACCAGTACACTAACCTCCATACTATCCTCATAGGGCGAAAAATTCAAAATCCTACATGATAGTCAAGAAGGATTTAGAGCAGAGAGAAGTACTGCACGACAAATACAAACTATAATAGCCGCACTAGAAGTCGCAAAGTTTACTAACCAAGATATATACATACTATACGTGGACTTCAAAAATGCCTTTGGCTCAATTGACCATGCCCGACTTCTAGCAATAATGATGGACCTTGGTTACCCAAAAGATGCAACTACACTTGTTGGAAACATCTATTCTAAATCATCTACATATTATACGGGCAAACACTTTGGGAAAACAAAACCTATACCCATCCAAAGAGGAACTATACAAGGGGATACCCTTAGCCCATACCTATTCATCATATTTCTAGAACCACTGCTCAGATGGCTAGAAAGAGGAAATTACGGATACACTTTTGGCACATCACAGGTCATAATAAACTCTGCCGCATACGCGGATGACCTAGCCACCATAACTAACAAAATCAAATCAATCCAAATACAACTAAACAAAATTGATAGGTATTGTAAATGGGCCAGTATGGACGTAGGTGTCCCAAAATGTGCCGCTACCGGTTGCCCAAACAAATCCAAATTGAATCCTACCACTTTCAAAGCCCTAATACAAGCCTCGAACATCAATTACGGCAATCAACCGATCCCCATACTACACCAAAATGAACCATACATATACTTAGGCACAAACCTTGTTCCCTCACTAAAATGGAAAATCCAAATCCACACCACAACGACAAAACTCATCAAACAATGCAAAGAACTAACAACATGCCCAGCCACCATGAAACAAAAAATAAAAATGGTTGATACCGTATTACGCCCAAGTGTGGCATACAGTTTCTACGGTGTACCATACTCTATGCCAGCTATCAAAAAACTTGATAAAAAAATAATAGCCATACAAAAAACCATATGCGGATTACCAAAATGTATGTCAAACGCAATAACCCAACTACCACATAACCTATTTGGACTTGAAGCTTTCTCCCTCAAAAACGCATACCTCCGATGTATAGGCGAACAACTGCAAAATGCTCTAAACGATAAAGGAAGACTTGGGAAAATATATAATGGATTAACTCACTATGTCCTTGCCCAATATGGTGGCGCTGAAAACATACCGAGAATTAAAAAAAGTGACTGCATAAGATCACCAATAACACGAACATTCTTCTTATTAAAACATATAGCTAAAGCCCACCTTAAAAGTACGCTCCCGAACTTCCTCACTAATCCTACAACACTAGAAATACTATGGCGCCAAGAAACATTAAATCATAACACACTCAATGCCCAACTCTCCCAAAAGCTTCTACAAAAACTCCTCTCAAAAAATATTTTTGAACTAAACCAAATTACCTTACCTAACGGTACACACATCATGAACAATGAGGACTTCAAAACCTACCACTTCACCCCATCTAAACTAATAAAGAGTGCCCTAAGTGTTGCTAAACAACTATTTTGCCACATAACATGCCCCACTATATGTCATATTCCTTGCAACATACACCCATACTCTCATACACTTAAAGATCCATTCATCACCCTCAACAATAACATCATTCCAAGAAATATTCTCACACCAACCAATCCCCCTAACCCTCCACATACATACCACCCCCGCCCCCCAACATACATCCCCAAAAACCCTACCACATACCCCATTAATAATATCATAAACCATAAACATATCCAACACACAGACACAAATAACATACAAAATACCTACACAAAATATCTATGCCAATGGCAACACAATGATAATACATACAATAAATGGCTCCTCCAAAGAGACCTTTTTCCACGGCATGACACCAATACCTCCACACATAACACTGAAAAATTAAAACAATACTACCAAAAGATCCAAAACAAAATATACTCAGATATCATCCTTGCCCACCATCCACAAGAACAATCCTCAGACTCAAGGTCCGTAACGCCACCCATAATTATCCCACTCTTAAACATCTACACAACAGAATGCAACCCCGAAAATGATATCCTTACATCCTCAAACACAATTCAAATAGATAACAATCAAGCACATCTATACAAAGAAAACGGCCGACATTTACACACCATACCCATTATCCGGCTCCAATGGTTATGGAACCAATATCATACAAAATTACAAACCCCTACAAACATTGAACCAACAACCCAACCCTTTGAAACCGAACTAATATGGCTTTACCAAAGATATAAAGATCGAATACCAAAAACTGACCCCCTCAAAAATGCGCAATACACAATACCCACCCCCATTTTAGACTCACTAATATCATCCTTTAACATCAAACACTCATACTTTTCCTCCCCGATCACATGTCCTACCAAACTAAATAAATTTTACTCACCGTACGAAAGAGACAAAATATTTGGATCCCTAGGCAAGGCCTTTGAACACAAATGGATCGGAAATGGAATAGCTCACCCCCACAACGAGAAAGACATAGAACAAACCATACATTGGGCTAGACTTGCCGCCAAACACGATCCAAATAACACAAAAACAATCATCGTCACACCGAACAATAATTGGTACCAAAACAACAACCAACATTCAAACCCATTCCCAGATTCCCACATCATTGCATTATTCGAAGCAGACACAATACCATACGAAGAACCTAATATCCCACCCGAGCTAAAAAAACCCCGAATAGAGCCATCTACATTACAAATACTATGCGTCCATCATCAAAATCAAAACCTGGGCTCCCTAGAACAACTTGCGGAACTTACCTCCATAACAGACAATCTAGACATACAACGACCATACACAAAACCGGCCCCACCAACACCCATACAAACCCCCGTAAACAAAAGTAAAAAATGGTCAAAATTAAACTATGACAACAACACATTAAACTACTCCGTCATACCTCCCCCTCTCCCAGACTACCCAACTCATACCACACCAAAATTTAACCCCGCATACAGTTATTACACCGACGGCTCCTTTAAACCACCGGAACAAATTAGCCCGGGCTCTTGGCGAAGAGAAAAAGCTGGCTATGGCATATATAATTCTACCAAAGAAATTAAACTAGCCGAAAGACTCCATGGACTACAAAATATCCTCAGAGCAGAACTCATGGCCATTCACAAAACACTACAAATCATCACAACAAAATACAAAAATGAACCTGCACATATATTCACCGATTGTATAAATGCACTCTACCTACTAAACACTCAAATAACACACCCAACCCTTCACAACAGTCATCCCGACCAAACCATACTAACATCAATGATACAAATGTTACAAAAACGTACACAAATCACAACCCTTCACAAAGTCAGAGCCCATGCCAACATTGATGGCAACGAACAAGCAGACAAACTTGCAAAAGAAGGCCGAGAAAAAACACACAAAAAAGCCAAAGACCCTCACGAACATGCTCATGCCACCCCATACTACTTTCAAAAGAAAGATTGGCCTTCCAAAGAAGATACCCCCGACAAAGGCCCAATTAGATTTCTGGGCAAATATCTCAAAAAACAAGACCTCTACAACAACCTGGATACAATCTCAGAAAATATTCCTAACATAGAAAAATGGACTAACAATAACGACATAGACAATGAACTCTCTACAAACTTTTGGAAAAATCCCATCATCTCAGACTCACAAATAATATGCCTCATCAAATTCCGTACGGGTCAGTACATGGGAAACGCTCGCAAACAACTCTTCTTTGGAATAGAAAGATTCCCATCCATAACATGCCCCATATGCCCCTCAACGGACCCCGACACATGGCTTCATGTGCTACTCAAATGCCAAAACCACCACATACACTCCCTAATTGTTAAAAGACATAACAAAGCGGTGTGGGAAGTCCGAAAACTAATCACCTCCTACAATAAATCGAGATGTTTTATACTTATGAACGCCGGCACTTTTAATAGCAATCCACAAGAAAAGACGGTCCCCCCATGGCTACTTCCATGCTCATGTATGACCCAAAGATGTCATTGCAACGCTAGGCTCAAACCGGACATTCTTTGTGTCAAAGGTTTACCATACAACGACCCACCACCCGAGAACATCAACCAAGACTACACCATTCAATTCATCGAATTTACATATTGCAACGATAGATTCTCCCCGGAAACAATACAAAACAAAATAGATAAATACCAACCCCTCATAGACGACATCATTGCCCTCGGCTGGAATGTGGACCCCCTTATTGTTATCACATCCGGCGCTCGTGCCACCACCTTTATCCCATCTATGAAAACTCTCGAAGATACCTTCAAGATACCCATTGATACAATTAAAACTACCTTTAAAAATATCAACATCGTCGCTATTCAACATGCCATGTCTATTTTACTGCATAAACGCAAAATCGAAAACAACCAAGTCCTTCCTGATAGGCAAGACCCCCCTTAGGAACTTTGCCACTCTGTCTCTTCCTGATTGGCTGCCTGTTTGGTTTTGCTTTTTGTTGTTTAGTTAGTTTGGTCGTGGTTGATCGTTGTTGGTTGGTTTCTGGCTACTCGTTACATAGTGTCTACCCTCGAAAGGGGGAAGTAGTTCCAGTTCGCTAATTCCTTGTCCGGTGGGCATGGTCTTAGCAATGGAACGAACAGACGTTTTATTCACGCCGGTTCCCTTCGGATACCGGTGTTCTTCTTCTTCTTCCTTAGGGTTTATGGTAAATGACTTTGTCTAATTTATGTGATTTACATCATCTATGTCAATATGTTCAATGTGATATAATATATAAATTGTCTGTAAATAATTATGTATTACATACATAATTGTACGTATATAAGTACGTATTAAATTTTGTATTTAACGTAAATGTCTAATTTATGTAATTTACATAATTAATGTAATAAAATGTATGTATATATAATTGTATGTTGTATATATATATAAATTGCCTAGTACATATTGTTTTATGCATATATTATTGTCTGACATATATGTATATATAAAAGTAGAAGTCATAAGTAATAGTTAAAAGTTAAAAAGTTAAAAGTAGAAATTGAAAAGTTAAAAATATAAATTAAAAGTAGAAATTATTAAGTTAAAAGTAGAATTAAAAAGTTAAAAGTAGAAACTAAAAGTTAAAAGTAGAAATTCAAAAGATAAAAGGATAAATTAAAAAGTTAAAATTAGAAACTAAAAGTTATAAGTAGAATTTAACAAGAAGTTTAAAAAGTTAAAGTTAAAAGGAGAAGATAAAAAGCACAAATTAAAAAATTAAAACTAGAAATTAACTCAAAGTTAAAAAGTTAGAGGTAAAAGAAGAAGGTAAAAAGTAGAAGGTGAAAATTGGAAATATATTGTCTATTTGTATGTACGTATATATGATGAATGTATGTAAAAATGTATATAATGTATGTATATATATTTATACATATATAAAATAGAATGAATAAATGAATAGTTGCATGTTGCATATATATAAATATTAATATATATATATATATATAAAAATATATAACGTATTGATCCATAATTATTGTATGGTGCAAATATGTACAAAATGTATGTATATATCATTGTATGTTGAATAAATAGATATGAATTGTATGGAGATGTAATTGTATGTTGTATATATATATAACATTTGTGTATGCATAGTTGTATGTTGGATATATAAATAATTAAATAAAATGTATTGATATGTAATTATTGTATGTTGTATATATGTTTAAAATGTATGTCTGTATCATTGGATGTTATTTAAATAGATATAAATCGTATGAAGATATAATTGTATGTTCTATATAAATATGTACCATCTGTGTATTTATAGTTGTATGTTGGATATATATAAATATTTATAGAATCATGTATCGATATAAAATTATTGTATGCTATATATATGTCTAAAATGTATGCATGTATAATTGTATGTTGTATAAATAGTTATAAATCGTATGGACATACAACTGTATGTTGTATTTATGTATTTAACATCTGTGTATGTATAGTTGCATGTTGGATATATAAATAACAAAGAAAAATGTATTGATATATAATTTTTGCTTGCAGAATATATGTACAAAAGTTATGTATGCATCATTGTATGCTGTATAAATAGATATAAATCGTAATATGGAGATATAATCGTATATAATATATAAATATGTAACATCTGTGTATGTATAGTTGTATGTTGGATATATAAATAATTATATAAAATGTATTGATATGTAATTATTGTATGTTGTATATATGTATAAAATGTATGTCTGTATCATTGTATGTTGTGTAAATAGATATAAATCATATGCAGATATAATTGTATGTTGAATTTAAATATTTAACATCTGTGTATGTATAGTTGCATGTTGGATATATATATTTATAGAATCATGTATCGATAGATATTTATTGTATGTTGTGTATATGTACAAAATGTATGCATGTATAGTTGTATGTTGTTTAAATAGATATATATCGTATGGACATATAATTGTATGTTGAATTTAAGTATTTAACATCTATGTATGTATAGTTGCATGTTGGATATATATATTTATAGAATCATGTATCGATATATAATTATTGTATGATGTATATATGTACAAAATGTATGCATGTATAGTTGTATGTTGAATATATGTACAAAATGTATGCATGTATAATTGTATGTTGTTCAAATAGTTGTAAATCGTATGGACATATAGTTGTATGTTGAATTTAAATATTTAATATCTGTGTATGTATAGTTGCATGTTGGATATATAAATAACTAAGTAAAATGTATTGATATATAATTTTTGCTTGCAGAACATATGTACAAAAGTTATGTATGTATCATTGTATGTTGTTTAAATAGATATACATCGTATGGAGATATAATCGTATGTTGTATATAAATATGTAACAGCTGTGTATGTATGTATAGTTGTATGTTTGATATATAAATAATTATATATAATGTATTGATATGTAATTATTGTATGCTGTATATATGTATAAAATGTATGTCTGTATCATTGTATGTTGTGTAAACAGATATGAATCGTATGGAGATATAATCGTATGTTGTATATAAATATGTAACACCTGTGTATGTATAGTTGTATGTTGGATATATAGATAATTATATAAAATGTATTGATATGTAATTACTAATTATTGAATGTTGTATATATGTATAAAATGTATGTCTGTATCATTATATGTTGTAAAAATAGATATGAATCGTATGGAGATATTATCGTATGCTGTATATAAATATGTAACATGAACAAAATTAAAAGTGTCAAGTACAAGTTAGAATTACAAGTCAAAAAGTTATAGTTGAAAGTTAAACTTTAAAATTAGATTAAAAAGTTGAAGTTAAAAGTAGAAGTCATGAGTAGTAGTTAAAAGTTTAAGAGTTAAAAGTTGAACTTAAAAAGGTAAAACTAAAAATTGAAAGTAGAAATTTTAAAGTTAAAGTAGAAGGTAAAAAGTAAAAAGTAGAAATTAACTAGAAGCTAAAAAGTCAAAGTTAAAAGTAGAAAGTAAAAATTAGAAGGTAAAGAGTTAAAAGTAGAAGTTAAAAAGTTCAAAGTAGAAATTAATATGTAAAAAGTAGAAATTAACTAGAAGTTAAAAAGTTAAAGTAAAGGTAAGAAGTAGAAGGTAAAAAGTAAAAAGTAGAAATGACTTAGAAGTTAAAATGTTGAAGTGAAAAGTAGAAGGTAAAAAGTAGGTGGTAAAAATTTTAAAAGTAGAAATAAAAAAGTTTAAAGTAGAAATTTAGTAGAAGTTAAAAAGGTAAAGTGAAAAGTAGAAGGTAAAAAGTGGATGATAAAAAGTAGAAGGTATACATTAAAGTGTGAAGTGAGATGTTACTTGAATTATTTGTGAGTAACACTAGTATTATACATATGAATTAATGATGTACTTAATGAAGGGCTGAAATTTATCATGCCACCCGAGTTGAGAAATCCTACGATCAAGACCGAGCTCAAGACGTCGCGTTCAGTCATAAGTACAGGAATCATTTCGTCACGCACCTCCGCCATCGTGGAGGCGCGCTGGTTTTTTCCATCATTTTGTACTTGCATTGTCTCTCTCCTCCCACGCTCTCACCTCCCTCACTCTCTTTTGCACAACTTTTCTACTCTTGAAATTGTTCTAGACTAGTTTTTTTTCGCGCTTCTTCTACAAAGGTCTGTTTGTGCGCTGAGGTGTGTTCGTGTGGTGTGAGGTGTGGTCGTGAGGTTTGTTCATGTCAGTGAGCGTGAGCGCTAGGGAGAGTTTGTCTGAGGTCGCATTGTTTATGTGAGTTCGTATTCATTGTGTTGCTGTGCATTGTGTATTCATGTGTGAGGGTTTTAGGTGACATACATTTGTTGGAGTTTTAGGCGCGTTTGTGTGCTGGTTGTGTGATTGGAGTGAGCGTGAGTAACTGTAGGTGTCTTCTACTGTGAGGATTTTAGGTGATTTTTGTTTGTGAGTGTTTTAGGTGACTATTAGGTGAGTTTGCGTGTTTAAGCAAGGTCAGGTGGACGTGACTCTTGCCTCAGAAGACGAGCGGACGCGTATATCTTTAACCGACAACGATTGGAGCTGGGAAGCTGAGGGAGCAATTGCAGTCCAGTCTCCAAGTGAATTGTTGCAGATTGTGAGCAAAGGATCACAACATCATGGCCGGCACGGACGATCCCGAGTGGAATTTCACGTGAGTACCATAAATCCATTGATTTTGTATGTATGTATGGCTTGTAGTCACGTTATTCAATCAGGAAGATATTGTTCATATACAACATTAGAAACCGAATGGATGTTGTTCGCTTGATATATCGTACGGGAATCAGTTTGCTGTAGGGTTCTTGCTAACATCAGTCAAGTTTATGGGATTTTAAGGTTAATACCACCCGATATTCTGAAGTTCATATTACAGTCCTGTTTGTATTGCAAGTTCATATCGTAGGATCCTACAATATGAGCACTGGAGAGGTCAGTTAGATTTGTGGGTTGCTAAGGTTAATATCGTCCAAAACTCGCAAGTTTATATTACAATCCATTGCACTTTGCAAGTTCATATCGTAGGATCGTACGGTATCAGCCAAATGGTCAGTCAGGTTTCTGGGTATTTGAGGTAAATATCACCAAAGTTGTATATTACATATAACAAACCTGCTCTCTTTGCAAGTTCATATCGTAGGATCCTATGATATTAGCCGGAAAGGTCAGCTAGGTTTAGGGTATGTTAAGGTTACTGGGTCCGAAGTAGTTTAGTTCATTTTCCAATCATGCTCTGTTTGCAAGTTCATATCGTAGGATCCTACGATATCAGCCAAAAAGGTCAATCTTCGCACGTCATCACTCACAATCTATTTGCGAGTTCAAATCGTAGGATCCCACGTTAGCAGCCGGAAGACGTTGTTATTTTTGGTATCATGAGATGATATGGTCATTTGCTATCGTAGGATCCTACGATGGTGTGGCTGGCCACGCCATCGTCGGATCCTACGTTATGTCCCTGTACAAACTAAATAATCCATCGTAGGATCCTACGATGACACCTTCATCACAAATGATTTTTATAATAGGGTGATCAGAAATGTGCAAGGTTTCATTGTGCCTTTTGATATTGTAGGATGCTAAGATCTCTAGTCCCGGATCTCAGTGCCCATTGCCATCGTAGGATCCTACGATCTCTGGACCTGGATCTAAGTCATTAAACCGCGCACTGGTAAAGAGGCAGTCTGTTGCAATACCTAATTCTTTGTCTTTCACTGTGTAGGGAAAATTTTAAGGAGGCGGAGGAAGTCCATGAGGACTGGCGTCCAGTTAACCTAATCGGCTGCATTTCGCTTGCAATTTGTGAGGTGAATCGACCTCTCCATACACACGCCTAGGTATTGCAATACTATCTGGAGGAGAACATCATCGAATGGGGTCTACAATGGACTATTGCGCCGTCGAAGGAAGCCCTGGTTGTGCCCATAATGTGCCTGACGAATCCAGCAGCCATTGCAGGGGAGTTGTTCACGTGTTCAACAAAGAACCTGGAGGTTCTCGACATTGCGCTCGCTGGTGCGAACATGATGATCGTAGTGATCGAGGAGGACGTTCTTAGTGCTGGCTGTAAGCGGGTGTATGCATTGATTGTGAAGACGGAGTCATTAGCCCCGAGACTAAACGAATTTGTCAAAGACTGCGGCATGACGGTTCTTTCGCATAACATGAAGCCAGACAGAATCGTCCGCGGCTGGATGGAGTTGAAGAGTCACCGGGACCGCTACAACAGAGACTTGGTGAAGCCGGTAGTGCCTTCTCCATCGGAGAAGAAGAAGAGGACCAGTTCCACGTTGGCGAAGACAGATACACGGAAGAAGACGAAGAAAACTCGAGGTAACAAGGAGGACCAGATGACATTGGAGGAAGCCGTTGCATTAACGAGCAAGAAGGTGTACTCGGCGAGCCCGGAGTCTATCCTGAGAGTGAAGCAACTATACGAGGCAAATTTTCGTGACCTGCACGTCTTCGGGACAAAGCCAACCAAGATTTCGGGATCGTCGAAGGAGGACCTTTTTGTTGACATCGACCGCCTCCATCGCGCACCGCCTGGGACTGTCGTTTATCGATCCCTCATAAGGGTTTGAGTCCTAGAGCTCCTTCAACAGCTAAGAACAAACCCCTTCCAGCTTGCGCTGCAGCATATCTACGTCATGCCGGTGATGGGCCAATACCATGTGAGGGATGAAGATTACTAGGACATTCCTCATAACACGTACAGGTATTTCGAGCACAAGCCGACCTGGGCTGACATCACGAATGACACGCACTATGTCATCATTGGAGGGCAACATAGTGTTGCTGCGCATAGGATCCTGATCGGTGAAGGGGGATTGAGTGACGAGGCGAAGGAGGATGCGACAAAATTCCAAGTAACAATTCTCTGGAAGGATCCTCAGAAGAAGTGGGAGATGATGCAGCTGTACTCCAGAGTACTTAACCAAGACCTTGCTGGATCCAGGGCAGAGAGCAATTACATTCCGTGCTGTAAGATTGCTCGGAAGACTTGGTATGAAATGGGATGTCTTGAGAAAGCAAGGAAAGGGCAGCCGGAGTATGCAAACTTTGCTCTGAGTATTCTATTCCTTCCGCATTCACCATTATGTAGTATCGTAGGATCCTACGATAGTAATTAGTTCTTTTACTGTGTGACTGTCTCGTAGGATCCTACGATGAAGTTAACACTGTTGGCACTTTTTGTACAGTTATATCAGTCGAAACTCTTGACAATCATGCCCGGGAAGAAGGCGAAGGATGACGCGGCGACGGGTATTCCTAAATACCCTCTACTCTTCGTTCTAGAGGATATCTTCGTCATGTGGGAGACGATTGAGCAGCGTTGGATGAGCGGATTGCTCCCTGATCCGTGGAATAGGACGTCAAGCTTGGTCGGCCTTGAAGACGAAGACATGGAGCAAGATAACGCCGGGACATTGCAGCACAAACGAGTGAAGCAACGTCAAATGACCTCCAAATCATTAATGCCGAATGATTTACAGCCCTTGTACTTTCTCTGGGACAGTGACAACAGGATCATCGCAAGGAAGGTCATCGACAAGAAAATCTCCGTGAAGTCGACGAAGGCGTGGAAGAGTCCTGCCACAGTGACTTCTCTTGAATCTGTGTGTAAGCAACTGAAGAGGAAGAAAATTATAAAGAACGAATTCATGCATGTCATTTGTAATGCGCCGCTGAGATCTAAGAAGCTGATGGGACTTCCCTACACTGAGGCCGAGTGGGATGAAGCAGCAGCAGAATACAAGATTACGGACGACGCTGTGGAGATGTGGTTTCACATGGTGAACAAGGATCCTGGCGGCGAGAAGTTCTTTCTATGTCGCGAGCAACTGAACGCATCTTCTAAGGACGAAGATCGGATCGAAATCCTAGACACGCTATTCAAGCACCAGAAGACGGTTTCGGAGGGTAGCGCGCAAGATTTGGAACTTGGCTCATCTTCCGCGACGGACTTCGAGAATCAGTATAAGGTGTTCTACATGAATAGGACGAAGGGCAACCTGAAGAAGACTATTGATCTGGAAGACGACATTATGAACTCCTGGATGAAGGCCGACTCACAGGTGGTTATTGTGTACTGCTTTGTCAATCGAAAGGACAAAGGTATTGCAGACTACTCCAATGCAGAGCAGTTGAATCGAACGATGCTGGCTATGGAGTATAGAGATAGTAGCCAGTTCAGACGGGCCCAATACCCGGGAGTGTTCATTACCAACCGGGAGGGCATGGTGAACGTTGCAAATATCGTATTCGAGAGAGGGTCTGTGATTAAGCAGCAACGACCTTGGCACGTCCTTCCGACGTTATATATGACGTCGATCATCGAGTGCTTCACGCAGCAGCCATCTCCGGAGGCTACGTGTCCACTATATTTCAACTTCTTATTCGAGAACGAGGCGAAACATGATTTAAAAGCCTGCTTCACCAACGCCTTTGTCAACGATATGCCGTTTACTAGTGTGGTTAATGCAGCAGACTTTCATAATGCTTTCCGTCAGTGGGACCAGCCCACTTATGCGAATTTCAATCTTGACTCGGTCTCCTCGATTTTGGGTACATTGGGAGCCCCCAAATACATACTGATCAACGTCGGCGGCGGTCCAAGCATCACCTGGATTGGTTTGGTAAGTCTATCGTAGGATCCTACGATCATTGAACTTCATGTCTTTGCAGTGCACTGCTTCATTCGTACCTTGTACTTAAACAATGTCTTCTGCAGACGAAAGGAGCACAAGTCTTGGAAGTTGTTCACTCTAAGAGCGAGGTGAAGAAAGCACTGGAGACTTCCAGCAAGATCTACGACACCAGTCGAGCGCTGGCTCTGGCACTACCCGGGCAAGAACCATCGACATCCCGGAAGAAGCAACAGAAGGGGAAGGAAAGGCAGCCGGATTCCTCAAGCGATGACACGACGGAGGATGAAGTTGTGGAGCTTAATAGCTCTGACGACGATGACGAGGACAATGGCAGTGGCAACGAGGAGGAAGGGAATGGTGATGGGGGAGGTCATCAGGGGATGGAAGACGCTGCGGCGGAGGACGAGGACGCGAATTCTAGTGGAGATGCTCCCCTCCTCAGGAAACGCCTTCTGAGGAAGATGTTCCTCCTCCTAGGGCGACAAGGAGTATCGCAAGGCCTAAGCAACGGGTCCAACGTTCGAAAGTGAGCGCCATGCCTCTGACTGGGTCGACAAGCAAGAAAGCGTCTAAGCAATCAGGCAAGAAAACTGAAATCGAAAAGAGGATGAAGGAGTCCGCCGCCAAGGAAGTGTCCAAGGGAGCTCGGCCTCCTAAGCAGAAGTCAGAGTCCGTTGCCAAGCAAGTGTCCAAGGAAGCTTGGCCTCCTAAGCGGAAGCCGGAGTCCGTCCCCAAGCAAGTAAGCAAGGAAGATCAGGTTGCGAAGCAGGAGGCTACTGCTAAGCAAGCAGTCAAGGATGCCCAGACGAGTAAGCGGAAGAAGGATTTGTTCGGCCCGAGCCAAGTATGACCTAGAGGCTTTCTCCGAAATCTGTTACCAGGCACATTTTTGGATTGGCCATTTTTGAACTTTTGTTACCAGACAAATTTGTAAATAATTGTACCATGGGCTTGTGACCTGTTATTCAATGCGTAATATACTTTTCTAGTGTTCTTCATTTTCCACAATGAGTGTTATAGAATTTCACAACATTGTAATCGGACTTTCCTCTAGGTATCGTAGGATCCTACGAGGGTCTTCGGATTGTAAGAACCTGCGAACCCTTCCATTCTCTTTGATGTTTAATATCCTCTCTATTCCATTGTTTCGTGGACGCAGCTGACAAAGGACTACCCGGATCTACCCTTGGACGCGCAGCCTACGAGAGACACATGCGTTGTATTACCTCGTACAGATCCAACAGTGAATGAACCCTACGATGTCGAGGATCAAGGTGTCCTTGAGGTACCTGCTGAGGTTGTAAATTAAGGGAATGTGGAGAGTTTGCGCAGGGAGGAGGTCTCTCGGAGTAGAACACACAGTATTGATGACGGAGAGGTAACTCCTCTTCAGCGTCCGTCGGTACTTTTGCTTCGACGATTGCGCAAGAGGTTCTTGCTGATTGTTTGAAGAGGCGAGTCACAAAATACTGCCATTGAGCCCTGTGAAGCAGACTCTGACATTGACTACAGTGGAGAAGTTTGGCGACGTCCCTCAGACTTCCGTCCAAGACCAAGAGGCTCGGAGCTCCTCTGAAACTAATTCCGGTCGCGACCAAGGACCACAAGGTATATCTCTTCCCTCCGCTAATTTATGTAAAACTCAGGTCTTGATCGTAGGGCTTACAATCTTTGGATCCTCATCGTATAAATCCTACGATCCTCCCGTCCTCAAGTATCATTTATCCCAGCAGCGTCCTTGTTCCTAACTTCTATGTCTTCTGTAAAGGTATTGTGTATTCCAGTGTCTTACGTGCAATGACGGGTTGTTGCAGGGAACGTAGGTGCGGACATTGTAAAGACATTGCCTCTTACCAACAAGGTGAGATTGCCTCGATACACCGTCATCTCGGACTTGAACGGATTTCTGGTTCATATGAAGGATAATAACAGACAGAGTATCCCTAGACCCGGTAGTGCACAGTTTCTGAACACCCTGAATGATCTCGCTACTGTTGTGGTATGGACCTGCGCCGTCGAGAGAAACGTTCGTAAGATGCTGGAGAAAGTCCTCGATTCTGATATCATGGAGGGCATAGTAATCATGACACAGGATCATACAACGAGATCCTCTTTCTCGAGAGAGGAGAATAGAGATAAGCCCTATCTGCTTAAGGACGTTCAGAAAATCCCTAATGTAGTTGATCACGCGGACCTCGACCTGACATTACTCATCGACGACAACGCTGAGAAGAACCTTTCGAACGATGAATTCAGTGCGGTTCACCTTGTACCTTGGACAGGTGACATGAACGACAAGTTCCTCATTGACATCATGCTTCCCTGGTTAGGAAGGATGTTTAATTCCGGCCTTTCTGTGATTCAATATGTTCGTAATAATCCCCTTCCCGGATGTCCGTCTTCAACCATTTTTAGGACTTCAAAATTAGCACAAAATGTAGTATTAGGGTGTTCACGATCATGGGACTCGAGAAAGAAGACATTTGTTTGACCACTCATTCATGTGGGTGGTGTTTGAAGTTAGAGTTTCTGTTGGACTCAACAATTTGCAAGAAACCTTTTTGTACATTGTAAATAAATATTTTTTCACTACCATCTACTCAATGTCAATTTCCATTGTCTTATACATCGTAGGATCCTGCGGTCATCCAGGTCGTTGTAGCAGTTGGTTTTGATATTGCTTACAAATGTTTTTGTTCTATATGCGCACAGCGTCCCCCCGAGACCTCAAGGAAAGTAATCGTTCTGTCAGTGAACGGATTGCTTTGCTTCGAACAGTACAAGAATGCCACCCCACGACGTTTCAAGCGTGAGAACGTTATCGTGCGGCTTGGTCTACTCGAGTTCTTCACAATACTTCTTAGGTACTTTAAAGTTGGTATATGGTCGTCTATGAATTTACCCCGCTTGAAGAAGGTTCTCAATTTTCTTCTACTTGAGGGCATCAGGTCACGACTTCTTTTTTTGTATGGACGAAAGCACTGTTCTAAGCCCGAGATGTATCCATACTGCGATAAGAATATATTCAGATTATCAACTGACCAGAAGACGAAGCACATTTGCCTCCCTGGTCAAGTAATGATGGTTGATGACCAACCAATGCGGCATGTCTTCAGCGGAAACTTTGCTTGTTACTTTCCGACGCCTTGGCGAGGAGAAATGACTCTACCCAACGCGGTCGGTGTTATACTAAACATTACGACAGCACTGATTCCGTTCATCCTCCCGTTGAGATCTTACGCATCGGTGAATCAGTATCTCAGGGCGCACCCGATGGACGGAAAGTTGCCTCGTAGACTGTTAGAAGGTTGGCACTATGACAGTATTCCATACGATCATGCTTATGAGAATCCAGAATGTGATTGATTTTGAAGCTAGTGGTATGTTCCCAATTTATTATGTGAATAGAAATGGTGACTCACATGTTTATGCCTTCCATGTCCTTGACTATCTGGACGGTTATTACTACTTATATTCAGACCATCATGTTCTTTCATAGATTGGCAGCCTGAATAATCGTAGGATCCTACGGTCGTAAGCCTCTATGAATGCCACAAATCTTCTTAGCACATATTCATATATGTTTACTAATCCAAGTGCTTTCATGATTTGTATCGTAGGATCTTACTATGTATGCCACGTATTCTGGTTTGCCACATCATACAACGTCGTCTAATGCTATTTTGAACACTGTGACACAATTTCATATATTATGAAGAGCAATTCATAGCAAAAGCATATTTTTGTAGTCCTATTTCTTTGTTTATAGTTTAACATCGTACTATCCCACGATCTTCAGTTCATATTGATTTTTGACCCTAAGTCCGGATATCCACAAATAGTCCAGAGTTAGTTAAATGTGGCATAAGAGAAAAATCACATAAAAACGCCAAAGACCTATATGAACATGCACATGCCACCCCCATACTACTTAAATGCCAAAACTACATTGAATTCTACATTGAATTCACGTACTGCAATGACAGATTCTCACCAAAAACGATAGAAAATAAAATAAATAAATATCAACCCCTCATTGACGACATTAAAAACCTCGGATGGAAAATAGACCGCCTCATAGTCATCACGACTGGTGCTCGCGCCACAACCTATATCCCACCCATGAACACCCTTGAAGAAACTTTCAAACTACCCATGGACACAATTAAACATACCTTCAAAAATACCAACACCATAGCAATCCAACATGCTATGTCCATATTTTACATAAACGAAAAATAGAGAATAACCAAACCCTTCTAGACCCACATGACACACCATAAAACACCCAACTTCCCCATTGCCCCACTCATTTCTTCTCCTTCCTCCCTCCCCCCCTAGTCCTTCCCCTTTTCTTTGTCTTTTCTTTTTTCTTTTTTCCTTCTTTTTCTTTTTCCCCACTCCCTTGTCCTGATTGTGGTCTTCTCTTTGTTATGATTTGCATCCTTATGGTTACTTGTTACATAGTGTCTACCCTGAAGAGGGGGAAGTAGCTCCATACTACTAACTCCTTGCCTGGTGGGCACGGTCTTAGTGGTGGAGCGAACAGACACTTTATTTATGCCGGTCCCCTTTGGAATCCGGCGTTCTTCTTCTATATATCCAATGCTCATTATTACTTATTAAAGTATGTGATTGAATTGTATTAGCTGTAAAACAACATAGATATGTGGTTTAAGGTTTTATACACTTTCTATATCACAGGATTTGAGTATTGTCATCTACAAGAACTTACAATATGAGAGTTGTTTAATTCACTTCAAGTATTGAATTATCTTTGGTACTATTCTCCAAAACACAGTTGAAAGGCATCAGAAGGCCACATATATCTTCTACGACAAGTATTGCATACTCTTTCTAACGAGTACTTCATAATCATGTTTTTTTTAACTTAGATTTGAGTTTTATTTGATTTTCTCCTTTTTTATAATAGCAAAGTATATCTATAGGAAAAAGAAAATAAGGGCCAAGCTTTCAGCACCTAAGCTGGAGTCCCAATCAATACATTGATTTGATATGGATCCAACGAAAATAAAATGGTACAATAAATTGTTTTATTTGCATTGTTATCACAACTTTCATTTTATTAAGAGAAATGATTGAAGGAGATGCAACTAATGATGGTTTTCATGTATAGTGGTTGTTTGATAGAAATGACGTGCCATAGTTGCAAATTGAAAGAAAAAATGTCCAATTTGCATTCTATATGATATTAAAAGCTTTTTTAGAGGGCTTCCAAATCTTTAAATCTTCTCTTGATTATGCATCCGTCTAAAAGCATTCCTTGCTTTAATCATTATTAAGAATTTCTTGCTTTGATTTCTTTGAGTATTTTATATGAGCATTTATTCTTACTTTTTCTTGTCTTAATAGTATCTTTTGGTACACATATAAACTACATTAACATATCCTCTATTGAACTTCAAGCTATTTTAATTTGATTCTCTTTTTTCCTACCATACATCTTCATAATGTATTTGCATTGCATAACATTATTTGAAACAAGCAAAGGTCGGAAGCATTGCATTTCTTTCATTTGTTTTTTCTTTTCAAACCATATGCATTCTCACAACTTGGTCTTTGATGGAATCATCTCATTATCTTGTCATCAATCTTGAAGGTCTAATAAGCTAGATTTTGGTTGCAACATGATGTTTTTTGTGCATTTAGCACGTAAGGGGTAAGAATTGATGTACTATGTTGACATATACATTGGTTACAAAAGTTTGTAATTGTGTTGAGCTTGATTTGATGACACATGACATTTCAAATTCAGATCATTGTCGCACCTACTATCTATTTGAAAAGTTGCAAAATAGTCATGCATTCTACATATATGGTGTTGTATTTGATATTGAAATAACTCCAAATGAAAGATGTAAGTTGAAGAATCTTCAATTCAAAAGTGTATGTCTTGCTAAACTTAATACATTCTTTGTATTCTAAAAGTAAAATACGTGACCGTATATATGGTCCTCCACAACCTTTAGGGATTAATGTAGATTCACTTTTGTCTTTTGCATGTTTAAATTTTGAAGCATCCACCTTAACATGTTTTCCTCTGTCACTCTCCTCCCTTTTTCCATTTTTAAAAAGGTAGACTTTTCTCTTCAACTTCCTATATATTTCATCTTATATTCTTCTTAGATAATTTTCTTCTAAAAATATTCTATTTTATTCCCCAAATTTTCTTGTGTTTCTAATATACAAAAGTAAAACACTTGCTACATGTGGCTCCAATTTCTTGTTATCATTATTCCAAAGATTATTGCATATATACTAATATTTCCCTACATCTCTATTTGAATTAGGGCCCAAATATGTAATTGAAGGCATTATAGGTACAAATTCCATGCCCCGGTATGCACTTTGTACATTATTGCATATGTTAAATCCAGTACAATTTGGTTATTGTTTGTATGATAAGGCTTGCATTCACCTTTACAATTATTGACACAAGTACAAAATTGGTAAAAGACAAGAGCAATCTCAACAACAAAAATATATCCTATAGAGTGTCCACTACTTGGTTATCATTCCATACTGACAATTTACAAATATGTTACAACTTTACTTAAACAAATTTCATTTTAATCCATTGTAAAAGTGAAGTGAAGTCGAACATGGAATTCAATTTCATATTGTTGAAAATGTCTATGGAACTAAGAATATACTATCTATGGTACCATGCTCAATTAATTTGGACATTTCAAATTCCTAAATTCATAGTGCATTTCCATCATTAAGTAAAATAAAGTTGGATACCTCATTAAAGTTGTATTGGATCAATTCCCAATGCTTACATATCAACAAAATGTTCATAAAACACCAAACGTAAAAATTATACAGGTGTATATAATGTATTTAAAACAACATTGTTATTTAGATCATGAAGCATGATCTATATTACTTTGTAGAGTCACTTCTAATTTGTTTTGAGCTATTTAGCTCAACACTACTTTGGCATTTTCATTAAATAAAAGTTTGATATTATCTAAATAAATATTTGAGTTTAAAAAACATAAAACACTTAGTCAATCAAGATAGAATTGAATGTCAAATACATGCAAGAATTAATCTAATTAAGTTTTACTGACTTAAAGCAACATATTCAAATTGAATAATATGTGTACATTTTATCATTGATTCAACTTGTTAGTACAGTAACATACATAGTATTTTTGTAAAAAATACCATAATATATTTTTAGACTACCAAAGTATTTGGTATATTTTCCACAAACAAATTGAATAAGTTACATGCTTATAATATTTTCTAGTGTTTTGGTTTGCTACAAATTTATATAAAAAAAATACATGTAATGTATCAATGTTTTTTCTTAATATCATTGCAACACAATGTAACGATAATAAAAGGATAGGACTTGAAAAATAAAGATTGGTCCAAAAGATGAAATCATACATAATTTTTGTAATGTAAATATTTGATTTGATTTTATAATATTCAAATTTAAAAGATTATAGACTAGGATTTATCAAAATCCAGAGCATCCATGCAGTATGTTTTCAATATTCTAGTCTTCTACATAGCATGTGTCAAAATTGCCTTTTTCTTTTTTGATACCGAAGAAGACAACACCTCAAATGTCACAAAAACTTGTTAGTGCGACATTGGCATCATCAATGTTTTAGTCACCTTTGAACGGACAAGGAAGCTGAAGGAAGCGCTTCCGAGAGGCTACTAGATGCCTTTGGAACCGGGAGCCGCTTGCAACGCTTTCACTTGGAGCGTATGTGCAGCGGATCTCTGATTTCCATCTTCTTATACTAATGTTGCCCTTGTGATGTATGGCATTTTTGAGTTGCTTGCTGCTTATTACCTTTCCAACAGGTTGAGCTATAGTCCGCCGGAGGGGGAGATAAAAGCAATAAAACCCATTTAAAAGACAAAGAGTTTGTCATTCCTACGTGGTTCAAAGCTCAAGCACTTACTGAATGACAAGCTCATCCTATTATGCTAAGGTAATTGGAGAGTACTCCAATGTTTTATCAAGACCTATTACATCTAAAGGATTTGATTGATGAATACTATTGGCTTGGATTTCTAAATTCTACCAAGAACTCATTGTCTTATCAAGAGATCCAATGGTTGTGCAGTATAGATGGGAAAAACATAATTTCCTTTAAGATCACACCACTTTTCTTCACTCTTGTCAAAATATTGGTTTAAATGAAAGCAATGTGGTTTAAACCTAGCATCAAGAGCCTAATTTAGGCATACACCCATTGTGATTTTGGGAATGCCTTCCACCATTTACTCACCAAAGGTGATATCACCTATGAGGCTTGGTGCTTCTTTGACCAAATCATTCAACTATCAACCTAGAGATTTAGTGGAAAAGGCCCGGTTTCACTTGGAGAAACACTCCCTTTCTGGTAGCTGTTGATGAAAGAGTGTTGGAAAAAGTTTCAAATCATCCAATAGAGCATGTAGACATAGCCCTACCATTGATAGAATGGGAAGAACTTTTTTGAGAAGCTTGTAGTCAGTGTTGATACGCAAATACTACTCAAGAGACTGCATCAATCATGTTTTGATTGAAAAGATATGGCTTCATCATATGGAGGTAGAAAACGAGGTATGGCAACTTTTGGATGCTACATGCACCATCAAAGTCGATAACTTTAAGAGGGAGTTCACCATGTGGTGTAAGCCCCAAAAGTTTTGCTAAACTAATTTCAACCCTTTTATGGTGTAGAGGGCATTATTTGGGTGTTTGCAAGGAGCTTCTATGGTAGATTTTGGAGAGTTTGAGGAGGCTCACCTTGTGGAAATCCTAGCAAGGACAACCTTCTACATAGACGTGTTCAGTGAAGCACCAAGGGTGCCATCATTTGTGGTCAAGGTAAAGAAGGCGGATGTACAAGTAGTGCTAAAGAGGTGAGTCAATTAGTGGAGCCAATGGCCAATCCACCTATATTGAATGCCTCGACTAGATTCTTTATACAACTCTACCAAAACTACCAAGGCCAATGAGCGGACAAGATGAAGGCTTTGAGGTTTTTTGCGCAAAAAAGAGTTGACACAGAGATTTCTCCTTACAGGACTGCAAGGAGATTCGACCCCTATACCTCAAATTGGTGGCTTCTGCTCTCATTGCGATTACAAGGGCCGTGCTGAGGCTAAATGTAGGAATTTTCACTCCAAGTGAAGCCTTCCAAGGCCAAGGGAGCCAATAGAGTTCACACGGAGAAAGAACCTACGTCTTTGAAGGAGAGAAGAAGAGTTGGAAGGCCAAGTTCGTAGAGCAAGAGGCAAAGATGGTGGCGGGCTTAGGTCCAATGATGGTGAATTTGAATCGACACTTTTAATGATAAGTCACTTTTAATTTTCATATTGGAGGCGGGCTTAGGTCCAATGATGATGAATTTGAGGGATACGTGCTGAGTGGCATGGCACTTGCTACCATAGATGGCTTGCGCGAGTCTAATGCCCTAAGACAAAGCTAGTCACCGGTGGCTTAAAAGGCTCCACGTAGAAGAAGCCCAATTCTCGATCCTCGATATGTGAAGGACAACCAGCAAGCCTGGTTGCCAAAGTCTTCCACTTTGAAGGGGATAGTATCAACATCGTCCATGGTGTCTCCAATTTGACAGGTGGCGCCATCAATTTGTCCTACAATTTGTATTGAAGAGCCAAAAAATGCAATGGAAATCAAAGTGGGAACCGAGGTTGGCTAATCTTCGTTTATTTCTACTAAATTAATGTGACAAGAATGGATCAATTTGGCAGCAGTCTTCAAGATGGCGACCACCATGTGTGATTTAGACAATTCCATGGGCGTCCATGCATTGAAAATGAAGGTGATTAAAGAAGAGGCGGATAGAAGCAGGATAACAACCTAGAGGGGTTGCTATCAACAATCATGCATATTAAAACCATGGCCACTAGACGTGCATTCAATAGGTCATCTATTACAACATGTGTCGTAGTGGTTGACAATTTCCAAGGCATTTTCCAACTAGTTGAGCCTAAAAGAAGGGTTTTTGTACCTCAATGCGTGCTTTCAGATTTGGGAGCTCAATTATTGATATTGGAAGCATTTGTAATTAAGGTGTTGGGCTTGAGTGAGGATACTTTAATGAATTGTTGATGGAGAATTTGCACGTCCATGTGGAGGAGGTACGGAGCATGGTATGAGCATCACAATAGCGAGTTGATGTTGAGACTCAACAAAGATGATGTCAAGGATGCAAGATCTATAGATGTGAAGGCTATTGTTACAAGGGCCAAGTCATACAATGTCTTGGTAGGTACGGCGGTGCTACACCAATTGGAGTTCATTTTGGATTTATGGAAGGAGACAATAAACTATATACTAGGATGGCAAGTGGGAGATGAATGGAAGGCTGAGCTGCCAACACTGTTTGTTTGAGTCTTTATTGGTAAACTTGCTTATGTGTTTGCCTTTTCTAAAGGCATGAATGTGAAACCACCATGGTTTCACATGGGTATTGAGAATTTCTCTATGACTCCCCTTATACTTGATGAGTTGAATGCCCATGTGACACAAATATTGGAGATATGAAGGGGTATCGATCCAAGATCAATGAAGCGTGGTGCACAACAAGTCACCTTTAAAAGGATGGTGAGCAAGTAATTGTAGATGCTTGGCAACATTCAATGCTACCACAACTTGAAGAAGAGTTTGGAGAAGACCATGACTTAGAACCACTGGATTTGTTAGTATTGTTGGATGCGCATGCGGTGGAATCGCGAGCACATTGCTAACGTTTGTGATGGATTATTATGTAACTAACAAAGATACTATAGTCCGCGGTCGGTCGTATCAAGCGGTGAGATGTTTATGTAAGTGATATTTTGGATCCTCACATGAGACCTTGACGTGTTTACCATGACAATCAAACATCTTTAGCGGTGGTTAACTACAAGGAAGAATTGCATAGGGCATTGCCCGCGTTGCTTTGTTTAGCTAAGTTGTATGCCTTTAAGAGCAATGATTCAGGTCTAGTTTGTAATTCATTGTCTCAAGAATTGCTCGAGCCAAACATGGACATATGGAAGAGAGCCATGGACATTTCCACGTTCACCACCAATGTGCCTAGGATTTTGGAACAACAAGAGTGATTATTGCTTGGGCAAGCAATGAATCTGATTTGCCAAATTTGGATTGTCTTCTTGATGGATGCCAAAGACAAGCGGTTAGCTTATAGCTTGATTGTATACATGGAATTTTATAAGTTGCGGGAGGTCGGAGAACCACATATCTTTGTCAAGGTGACATGCAAAGTGGTTGAGGAAAGAGAGCCTTAGCACCCCATACTAGGAACATATGGAGTATCGCAAATCTTTTTCAGGGTTGTTCGGCCGTCCGTCCGTCCGGTAGTGTCCGTCCATCCGGCAGTCCGTCCAGTAAAGGCTGTTGTCCGTCCGATAAGGGTCAACCCTAGTTTGACCATGACTCGAGGTAAATCAATTTACCCACTCCCACGAAGGCGACTACGTGGCTGATTCGTCGTCGACAGGGTCGCGCGCGTGCAGACAGGGGGGCGGGCGCGTACGGAGATGGGCCGGGCGCATACTAAAGGGGCCGGGTGCGTGCGGAGATGGGCCGGGCGCGCACTAAAGGAGCCTGGCGCATACAGGGGAGGACCGGGCGCGTACAGGGGTGGACCAGACGCGTACCGTGAGGGGCCGGGCGCGTGCGTGGACGACCGCGCGCGTACCGCAAGTGGCCGAGTGCGCGCGGTGAAGGGCCGGGCGCATACTTGGAGGGGCTGGGGCGTCTGACCAAAGTCGCACGCGTCGTGGAGGGGCTGGGCCGAGCGCGTGGCCTTTGAGGTCGCGCACATACGGGTATTGAATTCAGGGGTCGCGCGCGCTCTCTCACTTCTTAATATGCATGAGCTTCATGTCGCAATGTGTATGAAAAATGTTAATCTTTTATTTATCACGAGATGGGCAAAAAGCACCGTTATATCACAAAGCTATTACATATAGCAAAATGATCAACAATTGAAACCTTCACAATCAATACGCTAAGTCAAAATTTCTATATCTCATTGCGGAAGCAAGCGTCCGGAACTTCAAAGTTGAATGGTTTGGCCATTAACTCGTCAACCACTTTGCAGAGTGTTGGACGTTTGAGGGCATCTCGCTCTAGAATTTTTTGATCTTCACTTGAAAAGCTGCGTAGTTGACGGTTGATTTGAAGAATGTTGAGTCAGATTATTTCTCCCAAATTGCTCTAGCCATCCACCCAACAGAGTACGAATCGGCGAGCTGGCTGTATTGGTGTCGCCGCTGCAACACATCCAATGTCGTTTCCAAATCTTGTGGGCCGAATTTGTAAAACAACTCTGGAGCTACCCAATGTCATCTACGGCGTTGATTGTCAAGCTCCGTGTCCGTCCGAAATCCATATTTTGATGGCTCTTCGTGTGATACTCGGCTCGCAATTCCCCAATCACAAACACCAATGAAGACGGACCCTGGTTTCTCTGGAGGAAAGTGGAGAAGCACGTTTGTGGGAGCGATGTCATTGTGAATGACATTTGCCTTGTGGACTTGGGCCATGGTGCACATCAAAGCCTAGGCAAGTCTTGCTCTATTCTTTCGGAAGGCTAAGATTTGTGTTGTATCCTCCGCTGAAATATATGGAGCTGAAAGGATTGAGTTGCTTGAAGCCGTCGGATTTGCCTTTGAATCGACGGTTTTAAAATGGGCCCAGCTACCACCATTCCACCACAATGTGTACGCCTCAATATTCTTCATATTCACCGCCCAAAACTTTATAACTCCTGGGTGTGCAACATGACATATCATGGCCTCGTGAGACCGTTGTCTAAATTTATCCTTCGGATGAGACACCGTTGGCATTTTCCCGGCAAACTCCATGTATGCCGAAATGGCTTGCACATCCACGATGCGGACCTTCCAAACCTTTCCGTATCCACCAACGGCGTCATATCCAGAAAGTCCATAAACTCCAATATCTTCTGGAAGGAATTGCATGTTGTGCAATATATGCGCCTCCATGGCTGACTTCATCGCTTGTTCATTCCAAGGCATACCTCTCGTACGAGAGCTTGAAAACCTGCCGATGGTGGTCTTCACACCTTCGAGGAACTTGCGGAGTTCCAAGTCTCGAGGCTGATGCTGGCCCCCGCGAGGTTTTTTCACCTCACAATCGAATACATGCGATGCATTACTCGTGCATTGAGTGATTACTCTCTCCATGAATGAGGCATAGTAATACATGCCATATGCATCCTTGAACGATTCAGAACTCTCCAGAGCGCGCTCGAATTTTGACTGGAGGTCGGCCTGTAGGCACATGATTCCTGGCTCTCCCTTCTCCAAATAAACTTGACGGAATCGCACCACGTCAGTTTCACACCATCAACGGTAGTATTGTATTGCCACACCTCAAAGAAATGCAGTATACTCCTTTGGTGGATAACCGACATCCTTCTCGTGCGCAGACATTTTTTGCTTCGCCTTCTTCGACGGGGCCTTCGGTGCATCGGAAGGATTGCGGCTCGACTCTGCAACGCTAGTAGGTGGAAGCTCGGATGCATCTGGAGCATCTAAATCAACATACGCGGGCCGCTTTCCTGCATTATGATCAGTGGCCATTGCAATAATCACAACCCTATACAAACTAGAATTTTATAAAAAAAAACAAAACCTCCCCCGGACCCAATGTGTGGTGGCCCCCCTCTTAGTTCCTAGCAAAGTACGAATAGTATTAGGACAAGGAGCCACTTGAGAGGAGCCTATGTGATTGATATTAGAATCTGTTCTATGCATAGTGAAATGGAAAACCCTGACCTCGCATGAACGTCCGCATGCGCCTGACCAAGACGCCAAATGCCGGGTCCTCCGGCGAACGCGCCCGGCCCTCCAGCGAACGCGCGCGGTCCTCTAGCATACGCGCGCGACCCTCCAGCGTTCGCGCCCGGCTTGTTCCCGTACGCGCCCGGCCTCTAACCGAACGCACCCAGCCTATTCCCGCACGCGCCCGGCCGTTCCCACACTCGCCCAGCCCGTTCCTACACGCGCCTAGCCTATTCCCGCATGCGCCGAGCCCGTTCCCAGACACGCCTGGCCCCAGTGTCCACGCGGCCGACCGTGGATCCTATGCGCGAGGCCGCAAACCCTTCGCCCGAGACCCTGAATCGTACGCGCAAGACCCAGCGTACGTGCCCGGTCTCTATATGGCATGCGCGCGTTTCCCATGCCGCGTATGCGCCCAACCCACTAGTATAAATGGTTGCGCGCGCCCAGCCCATCTCACAAACTCCAATTGAAAATCGTGGCCTTCAACTATCTTTTTAAGGTGGCTGATTGCGTGATCTTTGATTGGAGCTCTAGATTTGCCCACATCTGTACGACGTATTGCATCACCTCATCGATCACTGTTCTAATTAATTAACATTATTTTGAAATCCAAGGTGGTAATTTTCGTTTGTTTTTTTTTAGATAGAGCTTAGCGTAGTTAAAGAACATTTTGGTAGATTTTTTTACAATGTTCGGCTATGGAGAGTGAGAGTGAGCCGGATGCCCAACAGCAGCCACCAATGTCCACCGCGCAGAGGAAGAGGGAGAAAGACAGAGATAGGGCAAGGCAAGGGAAGCTCTAGAAGAAGCGGATGCAGGTGTTCAACAATCGAGCAAAGATTGCATTCGTGGGTTGGCAAGATGAGCCATCGCCATGGTCGTCTATCACTTGCAAGGATTACATCGAGTGGTGCCATCTGTCAAAGATGTTTCCTCCACATCGCCATTTAATAAATCGTCGTGCAAACAGAGCAAATTTGAAGTATTGCATCAATGCGGCGTTTGGAGCTCGTGCCCTCCAAGTTCACCAATACTTATACGAGCTCAAATTCATGCCCCGCAATGATTGTCCCCTCTATCTCGCTCGCATGGTATATGCGGAGATCGTTCTCAATAAGCGAGTGGATTGGAGGATTGTGCGTAAAACTTCAAAAATGCCGAGGGTGTGGATGCATGCCGATGTGCCTAGGGAGCAGCATCCTATGTTTCATTTTGCGGCACTAGGGCCACAGAAAACGGATGGCCCAGAAGAAGTAGCTCCAGTAGAGTCAGATTCATCACCGGATTTGGACTCAGATGGACGTGTAGGTCGACGTTCATCGACTTCCATAGTAGCGCGTGCGTCACAAAAAAAGCGCCAATGAGTGAAGCTCCATCAAGTAGGACGTCTAGTGGTTCAAGAAGGTGGCCAAGTAGATTTACCAATCGTAAATCTTGTTGGCAATAATGAACCCGCCGCAAGGCTTGAGGATATTGGAGATGAAGAACCCATGCATGTTATGGATGAAATGCCAATGATGGATGTCGTAGTCACCACTTCCAACGCCAGGCATGTAGCATCAGGGTCCGGAAGTACGACCGTCGATGCTCACGAGGAGTTACTGGACACTATCAGCTTGAAGGATGAGATGATTCAACGTCTTCAAGAAGAGATTGAAAACCTCAAGCTGCAATCTAGTGAAAAGGGTGATTTTATCACAAAGCAAGCAGCCGAGATAGAAGAGTTGCGTCGAGAACATGTTGCCAGCCAGGCTAATATTGGCGGAGTTGCTCGAGGTGTGGACGAGACAATGATCGACAATGGTATTGGCAACATTACTAGCTGCTTGCTAGAGACCTCAACAAGACCTCCACGTCACCGCTTTGCTAGTCATCTGTTGGTTTTTCTACCGCCGCCGACTGTAGCGGCGCAACCATTCGTAGATGCCATCGGCACCGAGGATTCTCTGTCATTTTCCCCAGTTAATCCAAGCACGGAACTTGTTCAGCTTCGCACTGCAAACGACATCCTTCGAAAAAGGATTAGATCGGTGAGCGAGCAGAATTATCAATGGAAGGTGGCATGCATTTTGAATGTTGACCGTGCAAGGCAAATGGCAATAGAGGTCCAGAAGATTGACAACGAATATTTGACAAATAATACGCACCGTGACTTTGGACTCACATCTTGGGCTCACATCGATGAGATGTTTCCAACTGAATTGCCTCTGTTGCCAGATGGTAAATCTATTGACTGGGCAAAGTTGGAGTGGGACCACGCAAAGGCTATGTCTTCTCATGCCCTTCAACCAAACGAAAACGTGGCACTACGCAAATTATGGCCAACACCAACAAGCTTCACGCAAAATGAAGATGCTTGCCCGGTTTGTTTAAATCCTTTCGGGCCAGAAGGTGCATATGTTCTTGGCAGGTGTCGGTGTTTATACCATCCGATGTGTCTGCTAGGTGGTATCTTGACACGTAGGTTTTGCGCAAAATGTAGAGCACCATTTCATAAGCGCTTGTATGAAGTATTTGGCCTCACCGCTAGATGCCACCTAGTTGGGAGCTGAACCCGGAAAATGCGCCTGGGGATGCCTATGCTCAAAAGTGGGGAGAAGATTTGGTGTCGACTTAGCGTGCGCAGTGCCACCAACTACATAGGTCCAGTGTAAGCATGCAATTTGGTTGGAAAAATGACCACGAAGAAATTGTATGAGTGGCCAAGAAGCTCATATCAGGAACCACCGCGGACCATGTTGGTACACGAAACTTCTTCTACCAAGTCATGGGCGGATATTGGGATGCTAGGCGGAAGCTATTTCAATTTGGGCGACGTCGAAATGGGAAACTGTGGAATCACCAGGGACGTGTGGTGTCAGAATTGGGAGAGGCCACTGATCATGACCTTCGCAATGCGTTGCAATGGGAAGAATCGCAATGGAAGGAAACTTGGAAGGAGGAAGCTATTGACTTCCTTCTTGAGGAACATAGTCCGGCGACTATGAAGACTCTCAAAGCACTTCAGAACTCCGAAATGTTACGTGCTCTATTAAACGCGGATGGGCCTCACCGGAGGACGCGAGCGGCTCGTAAATTGCTGGATGATGGGACCTCAGGAAGTGGTGAACCAAGTGGAGCCGATGCTTGATGAAGTGGAGTATATGCAAATAGAATGCAATATGAAAGCGTAGCATTTGTAATCATTTTGTATGTTGCAAAATTTGCATGTGCAATATAAATATAAGGACACCTTTAAAGCATTGACCCATTTTTTGCATCTCCTTTGAAACATTGAAATTAGTTTGTAACATTTAAGATAATCCAATATGCAAGAACTAAACTTCTCATGGTCCCTCTTCGCGAGCAATGGCCCCATAGCGAACGCGCCCGGCCTCAGAGCGCACGCGCTCAATTCCCATTCGCGCGCGCACTGCCACTGTTCGTAAGCGCCTGGCCCACATTCGCGCGCGCCCGGCCTCCATTCGAGTGCGCGCGACCTCAGAGCGCACGCGCCCGGTCCCATTTGCACGCGCCCAGCCATTGCAATAATCCTCCTCCCGAGACCATGATTGGTACGCGCAAGACCGTCCCATCTCGTACGCGCGTGGCCTACGGGGGGCATGTGCGCCTTGCTATAAGTTTGGGAATCGTGGCACGATGGGCCCACTTCCCATGCGCTTTGGCCTGCAAGTGCGACTTAGCGGCAGCTTGCTAAGCACTATTGAGAAGTGGGTCCCGGTGTCTATTGACACCCTTTTACGCCTGGTGCCCCTTCACGCTAGTTTCAAGCATGGGACTCAAGTGGGCCTTCTGAGATTCGGGCTTCCGAGAAGAAAATGAAGGAACGTCAGCCTGATGCGGGACGAGTACGCAACCACAAGCAGAAGAAACGCATTCATATACTCATCAATGGTGAGCTGAAGGCATTTCGAGGCTCGGGAGATAAACCAAGTCCGTGGACATTTACACAGTGTGCAAAGTACATTGCCTGGTGTCATTTGGAACGAATGTGGCCGCATTCGCGCTATTCACAACTTCGGAAATACGACAAGGGTAATTTAAATTACTGCACCAATGAAGTATTCGAAGATCGGTGCATCCAAGCGTACCAGCACATCTACAACACGGAAAGGTTCACCGGAACGAGGTGAATCTATCCATTTTACGTATGGTGTATGCTGAGATTATACTCGGAGTAGTAGTGGATTGGAGGATGATGGAAATACATCCAAACTCCAAGATGTCACGAGTATCTACGACGACACTACCAATAGAGCGCAAGTTTCCGGGCGAAGCTCTAGGAAAAAATGCCAAGGAGGTTGAAGTTCCAAACGAGGAAGTCGTGTGGTCTGACACTTCCAGTGACAACTCGGATACTGGGTGTGACTCAACTTTTTGCAAGGAGATTGAAGGCTTTATTAAATGCCATTGGCTAGATTCTGCCCTCCAAGAAACACCGACATTTGGAGAAGATTCCGGCAAGGAAGAAGATCCAACTAAGCTGGACGCGGTTGCATATGAGAACATCAATGAAAACCTAGTGTCTTCTGATGATGTTCCAATTGGCCAAGAGGCTCGTCTTCAACTTCTTACTAAATATCAGCAGAGTTTAGAAGAAAACAAGAATCTGGTAGAAGAAGCCAACCGCAACAAAGAACTTCAAAAATTACGCGCCGTACTCCAAGAAAAGGACAATCAAATCCAGGAATACGTGAAGTTGGTGTTTACTTTAAAGTCATAGAATTTGATAGCAATGGAAGTAGTGCCATGAATGATAAACGGGCAATTTTGTAACATTTTGAAATCATAGACCTTGTGAATTTTGTAAATTGCACTTCATTTGTAAATGGCTTTAGTTCAAAACAATATTGTTTATCTCTGACGTTAATCAAGTTTGTACGGTTCAGCATGTTTTTGAATTTGTACAATGTAATAAAGTGAATGTTCTATACAGTCTTGTATACGTTTAAATTATATATTTGATGAATGTGTTATGATCTTCCATAACTGTACAACTTCATGCACCCCAGTCAATAAACTAAGTTCACTTTTGTCTAATGTTTGATAACCGACTACAATAATCTGTAGTATCATCGTGAATTTTTTTGTAGTGGAATTTATATCATGTGTTGAAGACTAAAACTTAAATTTTTGTCTTAAACATGTAAATCATAAGACTAAACAATAAGAGTCATGTTAATTTCTTGCATAATAAATGATTTGGGATGTAACAAAATCCCCAATATTAATGTAACATTATTATTCTTGGTTGAATTATATGTAACTAATTGCAACGACCTTCCAAATGATAAGAGATGGCATTCTACCATACAAATTATCCATATTATATCTTAATACGAGTATAAGTTTGCCATACAAATCATTTCCCATGCTAATTGAAGGAACCAACTCTCCCCAAAAAATCATTAAGTAAGTATAAGTATTGTGTACCTAAGTAAGTATAAGTATTGTATAAATAAGTATAAGTATAAGTATTGTATAAATAAGTATAAGTTCAAGGCACTAGGTTATAAGAAAGTATCAGTATTGTGTCAAAATCAAGGCACAAGGTTATAAGTATAAGTATTGTATGTCAAGTTCAAGGCACAAGTTCAAGGCACACCCCTCTCCCTTACACGCGCAGCCCTCTCGCGTAGGCGCGAAGCCCTCTGGCGTAGGCGCGCAGCCCTCTAGCGTACGCACGCAATCCTCCAGCGTACGCACGCAACCCTCTAGCGTACGCGCGTAGCCCTCTCGTGTACGCGTGCAGCCCCCTCACGTACGTGCGTCTCTTGGTCGTATGCGCCCGCCGTAGGTTACTAATTTACTATAAATATTAGATTCCAAAGTTACGGGCCCCACTTCTTAGGCGCTTTGGCCTGCAACTGCCACGTGGCGGCTGCTTACTTGGCACTTTTGGAAAGTTTTTTACGGTGTCTATTGACACCTTTGTATTTCGCCACCTTCGTATTCCTCCACCTCGTCACCATGGAATCTGGATAACCATCTACCTCTAGCAGTTCCCACAGAAAACGACGACGTGATTTTCATCACACACGCTCAAAGCAGAAGAAGCGCCTTCACGTGTTGATGGATGAGAAGATGAAGGCATTTTCTCATTAGGAGGCAGTTCCAACTCCATGGACATTTACACAATGAGCAAAATACATTGGATGGTGTCATTTGGGGCACCTGTGGCCATACTCGCGGTATTCTCTAATGCGACGTACAAATAGGGCCAACTTGGGGTACTGCACCAATGAGTTCTTCAAGGAGCGTTGCATCCAAGCGTACCAGCACATTTATGACGACGCGAAAGTGCGCCGCAACTCGGTAAATATTTCAATTTTACGGATGGTTTACGCGGAGGTGGTACTTGGCGTACCGGTTGATTGGAGGACAATGGAAATCCAAACACACTCCAAGATGGCGCCAGTCATTGGATTAACAATACCGTTTGTGCGGAAGTTTCCATGAGAAGGTCTCGGAAAAACCATGGAAGTTGAACCTTCGAATCAAAAAATCGAGTGGTCCGCGTCTTCATCTGACGACTCGGATACTGGATGTCATCAGTTTGTGCGTAGGCAACATGAATTGTCCATCATATCAGGCTTGAATCCTAAACCGTCGGTTTTACAACAAGACGGAGATGCCACGAAGACGGATGCGGTACCTGATGAAGGTGTGGATAATAAAAAAAAATCAACGGAGAATACTGGGTGAGTCGTGAGGATTATATTTGAGTTTTGAAGCAACTAAATGAAAGCTTGAATATAATTGAAGATCAAGGAGAAGATCTCGATGAGAAGGATAATGAAGTTGCGAAATGTCTTGAAGAAATTCAAGACTTGAAGGCACAAGTTCGGGAGAAAGACCATCTTCTTACATTTTTTACTCGCTTTAGGGGAGTTTAGAACTACAACAGTGCTAGAAATGTACATAGAGCAATGTTGAAACGTTTTGGAACAAGAGCTTTCTACAATTTTGTAACTGCCATTTAATATTGAGCGATATTTTGTATATTTAATAAAACCTTGTAAATTGAGTGGCATCATGTATATTTACTGGATTTTTATGAGATGTTTTACATATCAAAATGGTAAGTGTTGCAATGTTTCAATATACAATCGAATTAGTGCGCACGCCCCAACATTGTGCGCGCCTGGCGCGAGAGCGTACGCGCACGGCCCCACAGCGTGCGCGCCTGGCCCACAATGTGCGCTTTGGACTGGAAGCGTGCGCGTTCGGACCACAGCGTGTGCGCCCGGCCCCACAACGTGCGCGCTTGACCCCACAGCGTGCGCGCCCGGCCCCAAATGCTTTTGCTCCAGCACTATATAAGAACCATATGCGATGTACTTGACTTACCTCACATCCTTGGCTTTGTGTCCTGGAACTCCTCATTGGGCTCGTTGCATGAATCTACTAGTTTGTGAGTGATCTTTGGGTCCACATTTTCTATGCACACACAATTTCCTATTACTTTTGGCGGATTCTCTTTGGCACAACATTGCGCGCCGATTTTATTGTGATGTCGTCTCAACTAAGGGCTCAAACGAAGGAGTGGGCCCCATGGTACACATTTAACAAGAAGGATCAAGTGACATGTGTTTGGTGCAATTACATGTTTGCATACAAACGTGGGAGGTGCATGTCACACTATGGGTATCCACAATGGATGAAGACTTCGTGCACTATGGCCCCAACAACTGTTAAGGCCCGTTTTAAAAGATGCGGGAATATTATTCCTACTAGAATGACCGAGGCGGAGATTGTTGGCCTTCCTAGCGCACCAACAACTTGTTCCACTGAACCTTGTTTTAGCCAATCCATCCAATAAGGTAGCTTCTTGGAAACTCGAAATGAGGTGAACATGCAGTCCACAAATCCTCTAAGCCAAGCAACATCATCAACACCAAGATCTGTACGACAACGGAGCTTTCCAGAGGCTTACCAAATAGAAAAACGAAAAGAGTTGGACAAATTATAGGCACATTTTTTTATGAAGCCAACGTTGCATTCAACGTGGTTAGACATCCGGCCTTCATCAAGGCCACCCTCGCAACGTCAAAGGCGGGTTTCGATTATACACCGCCATCGTACAATGCCATGAGGATGACATTCATTGAGCCTCTAAAAAAAAAGTGAAAGACCTTGTGGACAACAAGACCGACGTAGATATTGCCAAGTATGGGGCAACAATATGCTCGGACGGGTGGGACGATGTTATACGTTGCCCTCTCATGAATATCATGCTCGTATGTCCAATGGGTGATATCTTCTTGGGGTCTATAGACACCACGGGTATGAAGAAATCTACGGCGTATATAGGGGACCAATTGAAAAGTTTTATCCGTAAGGTTGGACAATTGAATGTGGTCCAAGTGTGCACCGATAATGCTTCAAACATGTTGGGGGCACTGAAGAAGGTCAACGATGAGTACCCGCACATATATACTCAAGGGTGTTGTGCATATATTTTGGATCTCCTCGAGGACTGGGGGAACAAAAAAATGTTTGCAGACCTCGTCCAGAAGGCGAAACAGATTGCATTGTATATCCGGAACCACCATGTGCCTATGACCCTTTTTTGTCGATTTTCGCCAAAATTGTCTCTCTTGTGGCCAGCAGCAACAAGGTGTGCATGCAATTACATAATGATCCATCGTCTATCGGAAGTGAAGAATGCCGTGGAGATGGTTGTGATAGACCCAACATGGATATCCTGCGTATCCTCTCTTTTCGATAGGCAAAACGGGCACCGTGCCCATGCGAAGGCATCGCAGGTGCGAGCCACCGTTCTAGACGAGACTTTTTGGCATCGGTACACTAACATTGAATTTGTAGTGGCACTAGTACTAAAGGCATTGCGGACTTTTGATGGTGACACTCCGGCAATGGAAATTGCTTGGGTGACCATGAACAAGCTAAAGAAGCACGTGTTCAAGCTGCGCAACGCGCCGTTCAGCATGCCTCACAGAATTGCAACTTGCCTCGAAGGATCATTCCTTGCCCGTTGGGAGATGATGACAACAGATCTCCATTATGCAGGGGCTTTATTGAATCCTTATCTAGCCAATAACTTGCAAATTCAAAACAATGGTGAGGCCAAAAGGGCCCTAAACAAGGTTGTTATGACGCTCTGTGGTCTACTCGGAGTGTCTTTTTCGGCAGTAATGCTCGAAATCACGGAGTATGAAGAGTTGCGAGGCCCATATTCACCGGAGGAAGCTGGGGAAATTGAAAACAACAACCTGTTGCCTCACCAATGGTGGAACCGCGTGGGCGGGCAATCATTGTCTATAATTGCAAAGCGTATACAAGCACAAACCTGCTCGGCCTCGTCATGTGAGCATAATTGGAGCATGTATTTGTTCCTGCATTGTAAGAGCCGAAATCGCTTGGGAGTGCAGGAAGCGGAAGATTTGGTTTACATCTATATGAATAGTCGATTGCCCTGAGAACGTGCTCGACCAGACCCGATTCGATGGTATGAGGAGAATGTGCATTCGGAGGAATCTGATCCAGATGGGGGACTTCCTTCAAACATAGAAGACGAGGGCTTGGAGTTAGATGATGGGGGTTACAACTGGATGGGCGGCGATTGGGAAGACCTTGCCGGTGACAACAACCTCGTGTCTGATCATAGCCCACCTAGGGACAACTCTGTAGACATCGAGTACGGTGGAGATGCACTACATGACCTTTTCACAACGTCCACGGTGACCCAGTGGATCCTTTGTGTTTCATGATGTCGACGCAGAAGCAGTCCATACTGTAGTAGAATTATCGGGTGAAGAGCGTGCCCAAGAAGCTAGTGCAGACGAAGATGGGTCGGCATTGGGGGGCAATCTTGATGGAGATGACAACATCTCGGAGAATCAGTCTCCCAACTCAAACGGCTCTAGCGCCTCAGGCCCTCCTAGTGGCGATGGCGCTGATCTCGACGGTCATGGCATTGGCATTGTAGCGCACAATGCATTTCCTCACGATGGAAACGAAGTGAGCAGTGGTTGAAACAATAATGAATCCCATGAGCCAATGGCCACCACGAGGTCTATTGAAGTTGTGAGAAGCACTACGGTTTTGCCTCAAGCAATAGAACCGGACTCAAAGGAAGACATGCCACTACAAGATTTGTTTCGGCGGCCACGTGCTCAAAGTACCGCATCGATCGGAAGAACTCTTTCACGTGTAAAGAAAAAGACCTCTTCAATAATAGTTTGGCCACCCGTCCACCGTAGCGCACTTGGCCCAAATGGTGTCGTGGAGCGCGCAATACTAACCCCACAACTTCCCTCCGCGAGGGTTGGGTCCTCTACTATGAGCAGCCATTTAGGGACACGGAGGGGCGAGAACAATGATACTCTCCCTTTCTTCACGGGACCTTGGCGAAGCGAAACCTCGGAGAGAGTCATTGGGGCCAAAGGCAACCGCTCTAAAAACATGGATGGAGTACCAGACAAAAGGAAGAATATCCGAGTAAAATGGCTAGTGAACGCCGCATCAACTACTGGAGCCGAGCTACAACTACGAAACTTGGCCTCGGAGATTGAGGAGTACGTGGCACCAGTCTTGGAAAATTCAGCGGAGAACTTCTCATCATTGGGCGATGATGCAGACGATGAGGATTGCGATGAGGTACCTGGCGACAATACGGTGGTGCTTCGCGGGCTTTCACTTCCCCAAAATGTTTGTCGATCAAAATGGAAGCGGAAACACAATGAAGAATCCTCAAGCTCAGATGATTAAAAGATGACGGACACGAGGGTATCACAAGTTAAAAGTGACTTTAGTGGTGTGGTGATAGCATGGTACAATAGTACCGCGGTTTTAAAATATGTACTTGGTGTTGAGAGTGCCCATTCATGAAAGCACCACATTGAAATAAATAATTTTAATGTTAGAGCACCCTGGTACAATTGTATTCTTTCAAATTCTCTAAACCTCAGCCCTTTTGAGGGACAAACGTAGTGTTCGACCGCGCGCGTCTGGCCCCTAACCGCGCGCGACCCTCAATGATACGCGCGAGGCCCGTGATGCTGCGCGCCCAGCCCCTAACGGTACGCGCCCGACCTTGACGATACGCGCCCGGCCCTGACGCGGACGCACGCGGCCCTGATATTCACGCGCGTGCCCTTAGGGGTACGCGCATGGCCCTGTATGTACGTGCCTGGCCCGCAATCGTACGCGCCCAGCCCTAATTGGAACACGCCCGGTCCAGATTGGTACGCGCCTGGCCTCAAATGCTGCGTGCGCGGTCTGAAGGCACGCGCCCGCCCCTTGATGTGACGTGGAAAGCCGTCTCACGTGTCGTGCACACGTGTTGTACTAGGGGGTAAGTTTAAAATTTGATTGAGGGTTTGTAATTTTTTTTACACGCAATTGTCCGCCAAAAAGTGTTGTCTGTCCTGTCCGTCCGTCCTATTGTCCATCCGTCTGCTGTCTTTGGGCCCCTGTTCATTTATGTAGACAACCCTGATCTTTTTGCGTCATCCAAGGCAAAATATCTTCATTTTGAAATGGAGAATCGAGTCAAGGTAGGAGATTGGCTCAGTGGAGGATAGATTTAGAAGAAGTTTTGGAGAAGATGTTCATGGAAGTACACACAAGTCACCAAATGGAAGAGATTGGCATACTTAGCCAATTGGAAGGACTTGGGAGCATGATTGAGATGGAGGAAGAACTTCCTTCAACCAAATTTAATAGCAACCGAAGGTGGAGAATCTTGCTCCCAAAGAACTTAAAGAACTTGTGTTTAGGGAGACGTAGAAATTGATAATAGGCCTAGTAGGTGGAGCAGTTCTAGTAGCGGAACAAGAGTTCTTGAAGAAGGACATGGATTGATTTGCCTACAGTTGCACTATTTGAAAGTGTTGAAGGAACAAGAAGTGTGTATCAACTCGACAATTAAAGCTCTAATTACTAGAAGCTGTACAAGTATAGTAGTGTGGAGTAGAAGATGATTTTTTTTTGTACGGAGGAGTTGATTGTTGCAAGAGTAATAGAGTTGGCTCCACTGGATTGTGCGTATGTTATCTAAGAAGGATATTTATGGTAATTGGAACGAGAGGGGGATGTGCAAAGAATACAGGAGGACCAATAAATTCACCAAGTCGGATTGTTATGCCATGCCAATGCTGGAGGATAACTTTGAAGCTATTTAGTCACACCAAAGTGTTTAATATGTTGGACTTGTGCTCAATGTACTATGACATTGGGCTGTGAGAGGAAGGCAAGGAGAAAATTGTGTTCTTGGGCATTAACAAAAGATAAGAAGGGCCGGTTGTTGCAGTGGAAGTTCTTATTATTTGGATTGAAGATTGCACTAGTAATATTCGAGAGGGTTGTGGAATGGGTATTTTTTGGCTTTGTACTTTGTAAGGTGCTACATTGTCAACATCATTGTCTTTAGCACAAAATGGAAGCAACATAGGCTATACTTGATGGAGGTGTTTGCTACATTAAGGCTCCATGGTTTGAAGTTGCACCTTAAAACATACAAATCATACTTTGACCGCACTAAATATTTGGACCACATAATATACTAAAGAAGAATGGATGTGGTAGCTAGCAAAGTGGAAGAAGTGATGTCTATTCCTAGACCGCAAGATGTTGGTAGGCTACGTGGGATTATGTAACTAATATAAATAGCTTGTGAAGACTTTTAAGGCTATTGCAAAGCCATTGACTTTGATGACAAGAAATAATCAACCTTGGATCTAACAAGATGATGAAGAGGAGGCCTTTTACAGTTGAAGGACCGCTTACCATCACCACCAATATTTAGAAGGCCTATATCGGGAAGGACTTATCAGTTTTATACAGATTGGAGTGCGTTAGGAATAGGTGCGGTGTAGACGCAAATGGTTGACAATATAAAGGAGTTTGACGTCACGTACGCTAGCTAGTACAACAACAACAACAACATGGAGGCTCAATATAGCTTGAATGAAGGTGAATGCTTGGTTGCCTTATAGGCAATTGCCCATTTTTAGTGTTATCTTTGCAATTATGGATTTTTGTTGGCTATTGATCATCAACCTTTGAAGTAGTTGATGGAATTTGACAAACTGACAAGTAAACTAGCATGGTCGGCCTTGATATTGATGGACTACAACTTCAAGGTGGTCCATAGAGTGGGGCTAGTGAACATAGATACTGACAACTTTTGCCGCAATCTGATTCAAAATCAAGTAGATGCTATAGGTGCAATGTGGCACAGTGAGTTTTAGGCCAATCCATTGTTAGCTTGGCATTGTTCGGTCTTTCATGATGTATTAGGAATGCGTGGAGATACTATTAGAAAAGCTATTGTGGTCACATTAGATGAGGATGGAGGTGAAGAATTTGGAGGCGCTAGAGACATGTTTGAAGATACTAACGAGATGCAGATCTGAAGGATAGCAAGGCGGTGCTTACCTGGTCCGCTAAGGAGAGATTAGATATTGCAACAAGCTAAGTAGTTTGTGTGGGAGAAGACTCGCCTTTAGAGGGTGTGGCTTGACGGTATCAAGAAGGTTGTGCTGGCTCTAATGGAAAGAATGAAAGTGATTTAGAATATACATGAAGACCTTGGGCACTTTGAAAATCCAATCACTTGAGATGTCAAATTCGTCCGATTTCTCAAATCCATCTCACATGTCAAATTATGTGACATCCTTATAAAATGTCATTTCATTATGTCAAGCACATCGTTATTCCAACTAACATCCCTGTGATATGTCACAATGGATGGTCACCTCAAAATATCGCTCAAGTACCCTATAAGCTAGGGCTTTTTCTGGTGGTTGGCGATCTAACAATGAGATCTGTCATTTGCAACAATTCAACAAACCCGCCTATATGAAGCAAGTTAGTCCAAATTTTGACTATTTATATTGACGTTTTTTTGAGAACCATATTTTTTGCCAACGATAGTCTTGCATCCGCCAAGGGGGGCATTGGGAGCCAAGGGCTTTTTGTGAGGTGTGCATTTGCCAACAAATTTGGTTCAGAGTGGACAAAAAGTGGATTCATATGTTGAGGTAGCTGTGGCATCCACCAACAATATGGCTGAAATCAGGTATGTAACACTCTTCATCGTCAACTCCCCGCCGACAATATCCTTTGTGTAGAAAGTCTTTGCGTTCCGTTAGCTATCCGCCAAGGATGGTAGAAGAGTGCTCTTTCTCAATTCAAACCTCGATTCAAAGGAACTACCAATGCAAATGTTGAAGCGTAGTGCCATGGTTGCTTCTTTTTTGCTATTTTAGTCTAAGATGAGGGAGAACTCTTCTTCAATGCCATTGGCAAACAACCAATGACACTGACGGGAGCCTTTGGTTGTTTGTTTACAACACCTTGAGTTCCAATTGGCCGTTGTGTGGTCATACAGCCTCTAGTCTCTTTCATTGGTTGTCGGCCAACAAGTGAATCTACTAGCTATAGATTCTTGGCATTGCCCTTGGTTGTCCACTGATAGCACTTAAAACTTGCCAATGATACACCTCAAGCATAGTGATATCTTTATCACAAATTATGGTTTTTGGTACTACATATGCATTCTCACAAAGCTTGCAAGAATTCCTTCCCAATCCAACTACTTGATGAACTCAAAACTTGGGATAGGGAAGTGTTTAATCTCGTCAAGAAGTTTTTGCAAGCTTTGTGACATTGCATTGGTAGTAGCTACAAGTTAAATCTTGAAGGATATAGGATGTGTAACTGATGATTGCAAGTGTAGAATTGAAATGCTCTTATATTGTAGGTCTTAGGTTGGATGCTGAAATATGTTGTCAACTGCCTATCCACGGCTCAATACTTCCTTGGCTGCTAGCAAATGATAGTTGATGATAATATTATGTTGACGTCTGTCCGCCATGACTTAGTGTGCTTGTTAATTGTCTAGCAATGTGAATTTGTTTTTTTTGTTTCCTTGTAAGTTGTAGTGCATGTTCTCTTGTACAGGAATAAAATTCTTGGAACACTCATATGGCTTGTGAAAGATCCCATCTAGTACTTTGAGAGTGATAGGCATGATGGGATTAAATCCAGAGCAACATTCTACATGAATATGACTTTCAAAGGATTGGATGTCATGTGGAGGAAGGTTGAACGCACAAGCAAAGCGAGATTGAGAATTGTGGAGGATGTAGGTTCAAAAACCATGAGTGGTGGAAATATGTTCACGGACATCAGTGTAAAGGAGGACGACAATGACTATGTCCAAATGTTTATTGCCTCAAAAAGGAGTTCCACTCGACCCGTCGTCCATACTATGGTCATGAAGATTGAGGTGGATAGATGTAGGCACAACTTGTGCGTCAACAAAAACAAAAAAAGGAATGCAATTTGCGACAAGAAAACAAGAAATGCAAAGCATTTTGTGATGTGTCTCAACGGGCTAAAAGGGCACAAAGACAACAACAGCACGAGAGTCTAAAAGCAGTCTATTGTAAGCCAAAAATCAAACGTGCATCAAAGAAGGTGATCTTAGCTAGAGTAGTCGAAGGTATTGGAGAGGCAAAAACGGGAAAAATATTCAGATCTATACAGCTAGCGACAATTTTGCGTGAAAAGAAGGGAAAGAAAAAACAAGTTTCAAAGGTCTTTATTGCATATGCCCTTGTGATGGCAAGGATGTTGACAACAAAGACAAAGCCCATGGGCATCAGTGCCTTGTACAACACTTTCAAGGTAGGCCTTAGTCCATGCTTTTTATACAGGTTGTAAGTTCTTCCCGAGCACATTTTACATACAAGAGTTCACCTTGCCCATTGTGAGATGAAGTATCGCAATATTATCTGAAAGCAGAAACAACAAGTTTATGTGTGGTAAAAGGTTCTCAATTGCCTCATAAGGAAGCTGGAGTTGTATTGCCTCTCTTTAAAAATAGCACCTGGAAGCGTTAATTCAGCCATACGAAGGTGAAGGAGGCATTGGAGCTTGTTTTAAACGTCGTATTGTATAAAAATACCAGTGTCAACGATAATGGCCAATTGGTGCATTGGTGGATGGCGGAACAAACCCACTAGTTTATGATTGGAGGTTAGCATATCTACGGAGTATGAATAGAGTTTGGCAAAAAACGAGCCCCAAGAATCTAAAAACAAGAAAGACTTTCTTTTTTACTAAGTGATTCATGTGCACTTTAAGGATAATAATGTGCTAATAATGATATCCAATGCCCTCAACATAATGATGGCCAAAAAATGTAGCTGAGAAGAACTTCAATTCCTAGCTTTCAAGGATGAAATAGTAGTAGATTGAGAAGGGACATATGTTGAAGGAAAATAACCTCATCAATTTCATGGTAAGTTGATATCTTGTATAAATTTATATTATCTACATATTATAGATTTTTTTCCATTGTCGATGGGCTGTTGATAATGGTGCCTTTCATCAACACGTTGCCAACGACATGATCCTTATATATTATACTCGGCACTAATTTAGTCATTGATCACCTTGTGCAAGAATTTCAGAGAAAGTAGCTCAATGTAATCATGAGATAGGCTCTAACGGATAAAACGTGGAAGCAACCCCCAGTATACATATCCAATTAGACATAGAATTTTCTACAAGCAATATTTAGCATGTAGAAGTATGGAATGTTTATTAGAGAGGATGGAAAAAAACCCGAGGATAGGTTAAAGAGAACTCACAACAAGATATCACCATCAATGAACTCTAACACATTGTCAACCTATGTGCGCATAATTGCGCCACAATTTTAGTTTTTGTGATAATTGATAGTAAAAGGGCTCCATCAGTTGCAAACTAAGATTATATAGTGTTTAGTGATATTGCGTGGTGTTAGTCAGTGGTTCCGACTTAATGGACTCCATGTGGTCATAAATTAGTTTGGAGGATTAGATTAGAAGTTAGTGTTAACCAAGGGCCCAAATTGGTTGAAAATTAGTTTACTCACAGCATTAATTAGTGATTAAGAACTTACTGACTGTGGAATTAGAACTTTTGAAGTTAGATATTAGTTAGAGAGTCATTTGTGATTAGAAGACATGATAGTTGAATAAGTTTTAATAAAATAATTTTGTAAGTTTGATTCTAGTTAAATTTAGTGCTAGTGAATTTAAAAGTCTCCTAATTGGAAGACACTAATTCTGTAAAAGAAAAAAGAAAACGGAAAAAATAGAAAAGAAAAGAAAAGAAAAAGTATGAAACTAAGAAGAAGGAAAAGAACAAAATGAAGAAGAAATAAGGAAGAAGAAATAAGGAAGAAGAAACAAGGAAGAAGAAATAAGGAAGAAGAAATAAGGAAGAAGAAATATGGAAGAAGGAAAAGAAACAAGGGAAAAGAAGGGAGCTAAAAGGAAGGCGCTCGATGAAGTGTGAACCTGGCCGAGGGAATGAACTGGGCGTTGGAACTAGATGAGCTGGTTATAGTTGGTAAACATGCGCACATGGTGTGGGTTGAAGTGTATATCACGTTGTGGCAACTGGCGACGGGTCCTACTCAATGGGGTCCACCTGACAAGGCCAGAACCAGTGGACCTCTACGCGCACATGTAGTGAAGGGCTGGTTAAAAAATCCCCCCAACTGAAAAAAATGATTTTTTTTTTAAAAAGTAAAAAAATAAAAGTTCCCTTGAAGAGGGGCCCTAGCCAGGGTTCCTCTTGAGTTAAGAGGGCTCCCCTCATTTGGGCAGCGATGCCCTAATCCCAAAAACCCGGGGCTAGATGGGGGCCGCATGGCAGCCGTATGGTGCTCGATCTCAACCGGGCACTAGATCATCAAGGTTTAGCTCTTCTAGGTATAGTCGGGGCTACCAAGGAATCAGATGACATGATTTGTGACGAGCTAGAATTGCTTCTGAGATAGACGAGGAGCTTGCAATTTTAGAAGCGGGGACGATCGTATTGTGATGTGCACAACGTGTACTGATGTCGCGCAATTGCAGGCGATGATCATGGGACAAGGGCAACGTTGTCCATGACTCCCACAATGTTAGCTAAAGCTCGTTGCATCGCTAGGAAGTGAAGATGGAAGGGAGCGCTAGAAATAGGGTGTGACGCGGCGTCCGCGAGGAGAAATACAAGACCATGACAATGCAACACCGAGAATGCGGCGCCGATGGGGGCGCAAGGCACGGGCGGCGCCAAAGTTGCCGTTGCAATGGACAAGGTTATACCCCCATGGGTTTGGATTTCTGACTTTCTCTTATTTTCCTTGTGAATTTCTATGGATTGCTCTTGATGAGGGTAATACGTGTGGAGTGGTGAGGGCTGCAGGCGAGCTATTGTTGTCATGAGGCCGTGGTTATAATCTTGACAGTAAGGCATTGTAGAGGTCGGGTAGGTCTTGTGTGTGACAAGTTGAGTGCTATGTGCCTGTCGTAATGACTCCTCAAATGTTCTCTGTTGGAGAAGAGCTCCGGCCGGTCGGCGGCAAGGTTGTGTTTGAGTTGAATTTTGTTGTGAGAGCTTCTTGAGTGGCTGCAAAGGAGTTGAGTGAGGTGTGAACTGTGAGTGGTTGGAGGGCGTTCCAATTCACAGCCCTTGCCTCAAACAACAACGCTTCCATTGATCTCTAATTGCGAGATATAGTGACACTTTTTGACATAAATTCTTGTTGCAGCACCTCGGAACCTCGCTTGCACACCGCCATAGATCATGTAGAATATTGAACGATTAACTTAGGCGCCCCCTAAAAGAGTTTTAGTTATAATGATAGTAAATACATGTACCGTTAATGGGGCGGGAAACCGTACTCCGAGGTGGAGCCGCCACTCGAGTTTAATTATAGTTAATTAGTATTGATGTCAGTGTCACTGGTACTGATACGGTAGTTGAACTATAGTGACTCGGGAGTTTAACTAATGGGCGTCTATCCCAACATAGAAGGCGTTAGAGAGGACTCTCTCATCTTGAGATTTGAAACGGAAGGATTGCATTTAGGTTTAGCAATCGTTGGCTCTCTGATTGATGTGGAGCTCCTTAGTGCATTGATTTGTTATTGCAGGAGTTGGATCAGATTTGTAGGGATAGGTGCTCGGCCTCGTCGCTAAGAGCTCCTTGAGATTGAAAGAGCGCTTAGTTGCCTGCCTCTTCAATTTGCGTGGCATGGCCACGCTTGCCCATTGAGTCTTACTCCTTGCCCAACTAGACGCCCAATCCCTTGCCCTATCATCTCACTGCGACCTCGGCCTTGCGTCACCAGGTTGATGTTAAACCCCCCATTCCCGAGGATTGCCCTTGTCCCGACCGTTATTAGTTGTGGCAGATTTCCATCGATGACAAAGGCTTCAGGAATGTCTAGCGATCCAAAATTGTCAGAACCAAGGTCCGGGCAATATTAAGGAGTTAGGTTTTAGAGGACCAAAACATGCTTGCACTTTGACAAGAATTATCTTTCAATCCATACGGTCAGAATTTCAAAGGTTTTACTACATTTTCTTGTACAATTGTAGAAGAAGATTCTTTGGTTATATTCTTAGGATGTTTATTTGACAAATTTAATTCCATAGAGTAGAGATTCTTCTAAAATATTGTGATATCTTAGAGGTTATGTTGGGTTTTGAGCACTCAAAGATTTTGAATGGGGATGTTTGAGGTGTAATAGTTTAATATTTTCATTAATGACACAAAGAAGGATGAAAATACAATGTTTCAATTGTAGTTCAAAGTGAAGGGAGTTTCACAATTTTTGCAAACCACATTCTCATCTCTTTTTTTAACCCAAGTATTTACCATACAAATGTGAAAATGAGCTTTAGGAACTCAATGAAATATATTTTTCTTTTGCTTTGAAAGTGCTTCAAGTTCATGAGTTGGACGTTTTGAAGGTGATTATGAAGAAGAACCTTATTCAGCGTCTGGCGTCTTTGATTTTTGTCCATGTCCCACTCTAGTACGTTTTACATTTGCCCATAAGAGAATTACAAAAGCTCCACGTTTGTGAAGGTCAATGGTAGTGTGTCTCTGAAATGAACTAGCACTAGCATAGATGCCACAATCTTCTGCAATAAATCTTTCTTCTCCACAACTTTGTCTACAGTACCATCATCCATAGATGATTTCAAATGTGACATTAACTCTTCCACTTGTTGACGAAGATCATGTGCCTCCCTCTTGCATTTACTTCTTGTGTCATTCTCATTGGATTCACCAAGACTTGGAACTCCTTCTCCTATTGGATATAATCTTTCATTGTTAAGATAATGTACGTTATCCATGGGCTCTATTCCAACTTCAAAAGATAATGTAGGAGAGAAAAATTCCTTCACAATAAGTTGGAGCTCTATAATATGCTTGCAAATTGAGTGTCGATTGGGACAATCACAATGATAAGTGTTCAAAGAAACACTGTATTTGATGGTAGGAGAGGACTCATTTGTCATGTAGAATAGCATAAGCTTTGCATTTACAACTTCTAAAATTACATTGGAATTGTCTTTGTAAGCTTTCAATATACTTTCTCCTTCTTTCAGGCGCACTATTTTTTGTCATTGCCTCTTATTGAAAGCCTTTTGGAATCACTTACATATTGAACTGTATATTAGTAAAAACCATGAGATTAATAAATTTGTCATAAAATAATATGTAAAAATTAAAATCTTCAATATAATTTAAACATTAAAATAAATGTTTGCATATACTTACTTATAAGTTGAACTGTTTCAAAATGATTGATGAGGATAGGCCCTCCAATTTGACTTCTATTGGCTACGCTACCGACAACTGCAACAATCAGGTCTCGAAGAACACAATTCACTTTACCTTACAACAAAGTCTATTTCATCCATTTCCAATATCTTCCCACATGATTTGTGGTATCCATGCCTCCATAAACCAAGAGGCGGCCCAATGAGGCAATAACATCCTCCATGGCATACTCTCTCCAGCCTAGCCTCAGTGAATAAAAATTTTAAGACCCGGTATATGTCCAAAGTCTAAATATAAAACTTCTAAACGTTTAAATCAAATATTTTGTATATAAAACAATGCATCAATCTTTGTAAAAATTCTCCATAGTTTGTCTTTCTTCATCATGGAAATTAAGATGAGAAGATTCTCACTCCATGCTTTCATTCCATCAAAATGATATAATAAAACCTTCTTGGCCACTTGCATCCTTTTTCCATTTTCCGCAACATCACTTCATTCGCAAGATGTTGGAGAGTGGCGAGATAAGCTTGACGTGTTGCCCAACGAAAGCATGGTGGCGGATGTGCTGACGAAAGCACTTGCAAAATAGCAGCATGAAAGGTTAACAAAGGCAATGGGATTGCGGGAAGTTAACTTTTAGCAAAGTGGGAGAGTTAGAGATTGGAGTTGCTTGTTGTTATTATGATATTGTAAATAGTTGAGGTAGATTTAGAAGAGAAAGTAAAGGAGAGAAAATGGAGAGGTGAAAAGAACTCAAAGTAGTCTCATATGTATTGACAAAGGTTGTTACCGATTGGTACTGTAAATAAAAGCCTTAAAAAGAAGGCCATATCTCACTTCAAGCATTGTTTGTGATATTCTGTATGTTTAATTTGCTTGAGCAATCATTTCTCTACCTCTTTCGACACTCATTAATTACTGCCAAATATTTGGCCAAAAACCAAATCATCAATCCATGGAGACCACAAATGTGTCCATATTGTTGTCTGGGCAGGGTCCTTCTGCTCCTAATAATCAAGGCAATTGTTGCTGTCTCCGTTGTTGTCATCTAGGTTGATGGACTCTGTGTTTTTGTTTTCGAACAGGTAAGCTTGAATTGAGCTAAACTTCAATTGGATGATTTGCTGCTTCACTAAAATTGTTTCCTGGTTTAGTAATTCCGGATGACACTTTAGCTCAGTCGAGTTAAAGTATAGGGGTTTGCACAGATTGCTTCTTTACACGTTTTAGTGTTTTGGTTCTAGTTAAGCTTATGCCTCTAATTTAGCTAGAGTTGAGCTAAAGTAAGGCCAAAGATGCACTTTGTTGATACACAAGTAATATGACACACTGTCATTGAAGAAGTCCATGAATAAATCATATGACTCAGCTTGCACCAACTCCCAAATAATCCCAAAATTTTAGATGAAACTTGTTGTCCGATATAATTACTCACAAACTCCAAGATTTAAAAATCTTATGTGGTTGAATTGGGAAGGAGGTTCTTGCAAGATTTTTGAAATCCTGCAAGAAGCAGACATTAGCAGATTGACCTAATTATACTACTACAACAGAGGGGTATCATCGGCATGACCTGAAGACTAACATGGTTTTTGTAGATGACACTTTAGCTCAAGTTGAGCAAAAATGTAACAATTAGGGTGATTGTTTCTTTACTGACTAGATTCAATTTACATACGACACACACAGTCATTTTAGAGGACCAGTAGTAGACCATATGGATCCGTTCCTCACAAGAAAACACTCAACACCACAAGTTTGGGATAAGCAACATAGTAATAGATTTAAAAAAATGTTCTCAGCAAGAAAAACAAGGTGGTGAGTTTCTTAAAACTCATCTACTAAATACAAACTAATATTCTAATTTAAGTCTATCTTATCCACGAGGAATCCGGAAAATCTTATTCTGACAGCAAAAAGGTCTTATTTCCAGTAGATCCATAATTATGGGCTGAGATTCGATAATTTTGGATCTGAGATCCTATTTTATCGTTTCTAAATTTTAAGGTAGGTATAAAATTCCTTCGTCTAGGATTTGGTAGCGGGATGCAATTCGAAGCTCCATCGTTAATCGCTTCTAAACCTAAGTCACTAAGAATTTCTTGGTTCTAATCCTAAATCCAACTAGGGGGTCTTTTAGAAACCCTTATTCCTAGTACTCCTACGCCTAGGGGATCCTTCACTACTCCCTTCACCTTCTCCAGAGATGATTACGGCAAATGGCCCTTGCTTCCGGAAGTTGGTATAGTCGGTCTCTAGTCTTCGGTTGGCGGCACCACCTGCATCGCCTTCTCAACTATTCCGGTCAATGTTCCTGTCATGTTTCGAACATTGGAATTTTCCTTAGGACACCCTCTGGAGAGTAGAGAGGTTGACTTTCGAAGGATGGAGGAGAGAGATAAAGAATGTAGCCGGAAGTCTGGAGGGGTCTCTTGGAAGAATGCTTTCGGAAAAGTATTCTTTCAAGCCTTAAGCGTTCCGTGCTGGAGAGGGGGAGGTTATTCAAGCTCATGTAAGAAGACGCATCCGGAGTTTTCAGAACCTCCTTGTTCTTTTCGGAAGCCTTTGGAGCTCTTTTTGACTCTCTTGCTTCATCTAGTGAGGAACCAAGGTTGATTTGTGAGGTGGGCACGACGGGTTCCTCAAGCGCCAGGTTGATGACTAAGAGCAGCATCTGGCTTCAAGTCTTTTCCATCTTCCGGCCGTGTTCCACAACGAACCGAATGATCTGGCCCTGATTTAGCTTCCCTTCCATCTCCAGTTGTTTATCAAAGAGGAGGCTCCGATTGACCGTGTCAACTGGAAAAATCAGTGCCGTCCAGATTTTCACTAGTGCCTTAGCTGATGCGTTGGCCTTGTCCACTGCCTGTTTTTGGGCAACCTATGCCTCTGCCAACGCCGCCTTTGCCACCCCCAATTCTTGCTGGAGTTTCACACGCCCCTAGATCAACGACGCTTGTTTTTCCCCTTGTGTTAGAGGTCCTTCATCCGGGGGAGATTATCCTTCACCTTCTCTACCTTCAACTCTCCCAAGATCTCTTTCACGAGCATCATGCTGTCCGCGGTGAATTGATTAAACAACGCAGCCATCCATGCCACGTGCTTTAGCAATTCCATGATATCTTCTCCCATTTTTCCGCTGAGTTCCAAAGCCTCCGCCTCACGTACTTGTTCATGTTGGGTAGATGGGCGGGCTGATTTCGGACCTGTTTGTGCATTCTCCGGCTCGGTCACTTGAGCTGCTTCTAGTTGTGGCTCTGGCTGCGCTGATCGACTTATCTTCCAGGTCCAAGGGGTTTTAATCGAAGGATGTTGCAATGCTCTAGGCTCATTTTCGGAGTCCGTCTTTGGTCTGCCGTACTTTTGAATATTCATGAATTCTTTGTATCTGTCTTGCTCCGCCAATATCACCAACTCGTATTTGCCATAAATGTGTGTCAAGTAGGACGGAAGTGGGAATCCGGTCTACTTTGTCCGATGGAGGTTCTTGATAAACCTTTCGACTTGGTCACTCATGAAAGAGGCCTAGTCAACGGTGATCTTTCCCCTCATCGCTCCAAGGAAGGTGCATGCCCACTTAAACACCAACATAGGGTTCAAGAACCCTAAACACCAAATTCATTATATTGGGAAATAGGGAGCCTCCAAGAATATTATATGAAGCTTACGTCAACCTAAACATGCAAATGTTTAATGAATTTACACAATGAAATTTGTCTTATATATACAATATGGGTACATATTCAGCTCAAGTTGAGCTGAATGTGCACAAAAAATTTCTAATGGAAAACCATTCATAGCTTTCAAAGTCCTGGAAATCTCCCAATATAATGAATATGGTGTTCCTACGACTATCCGAGCCTGAAGGTCTTTGAGATCACTGGTGTTGTAGACGTCCTTCAGGTCGGCGTTACGGCGCAATTCCCCCTCCGGAAACTCGTCGTTTCTTTTCGCTCTCTACACTGCCCCTTCCTCAAAGCCGTACGTCCGCTTCCACTCCGCCACAATCCACCTCTCTGGATGAGTTTGGAGGATGCCGTCATACTGATTGTTTGGATCCTCCATGAACTGTGTCACCAAGCCCTTGTCCTTCGTACCCCACGCCACTTCCATGAGTCCGGCACACCCCATGGCCGCCAGGAAATGGTAGAGGACTTGGACATCCTTGTCTTCTACGGGGTGTTCCGGCGTCACCCTCTTGATTGGTGGCCCACTGGCGATCATTCTTCATCATAAGCGTCCTTTTGGCCCGATCTCCACTCCCAACAATGGATATCTCTTAGCCCCAAAAACAGCTCTCGGTGGCAATTGGGACTGAAAACTCATTAATTAGCATTAAAAAGTTGTAATTAGCGCAAGATATAAGACTAAACCACCTTTTGGTGGTTAAATAGGCCAAATGGCCTCTTAATTGCTATTTTCTAATTTAGAGTAGGCTGTAGCCTTATTTCAACTTGGGAATTTTATTTAGTTAACCAAAAAATAAATAAAAATAGAAAAATATAAAAACATTAAATTGAGAGTCCCTCACTAATAATTCAAGCCCACCTGTTTTTTGACACAATGCAAAGGGTCTTGGAAACAACACAAAATCGAAGAAACAAAAATGAAGATGAGCAAAATAATTAAACCAAAAGGCATAAGCTTAGACAAAAGGAAAAATAAAATCAAGATAAATTACCACTTAGTTAATTAAAAGGAACCTATGCATGAATGGTGGCATGTAATTTAGGAAGAATTTAGATAGAGAAAAACAATTCAAGTTGGGAAAAAGTCATCAATCATTCCTTGCTCGTGTGCTAGCCGTGTGGTAGGGCCAAAATTATTCGATGTTTATCCTTAGATATTAGAAGCACCTTTCAAGTGGTTGCAAGGGGAATTAAAGGAAAAATTAGGAGTTAGGGTTCTAGGATTAGGAGCTGGCCGTTGAAGGAGGCAGCCAGAGATGGGAGCGCGGGAACGTGGTTAAGGGAACAAGTTCGTGGAAACACAACAGCAAGAGCAGGTTGGGAACGCAGTTGAGAGTTGCGGGTGGACACTCGGCCGGAGAGAGTGTGTGTCGTGGAGAGCCTCGGACTAAGGGCAGCGACGAGGAGAGTGGAGAGCCCCGGAGTAAGGAGGCAACGCGTTTTTTTATCGCCGGAGGGCTGCTAGTGCCCGAGCAAGTGAGGAAAAAAGGTGAGCTCCGGTGTGAGGGGCGGAGGCTGCTTGCGAGAGTGCACGAATGGAGAAAGGAGAAGAGCCCTTGAAGGGTGGCGTGTGTGAGGAGCAGTCAAAGAACCGGTGAGAGAAGCGCCGGACAAGAATGCAAAGGAGTTCACCTGCGAAAGAGAGTTTCGATAGAGCAATCGAGATCGGAAGAGGGGAAGGACCCTTGCGTGCGCGTGTGCTCGTAAGCGGGACGGAGAGGCTTCGGAAAGAAGAGGATTGCACTCTGCCAACAGTGTGTGGACGAGAGGAGAAGGGCCCTGAGAGAGTGGGAGAGAGAGAATACGAAGCACGAAGAGCCGGAGTGTGCAGACAACCGGCGGAAGGCAGCAGCGGAGTATGTAACGCGGTCGGAAAGGGCCCGAGGGACTACCTAAGGGGTCGGCGGAGAGAGTTTCGGCAAGCGGGAGCTGAGCAGGGAAGGAGCCCCGGAGAAGAGAGTAGAGGTAGCTTGCCGTGAGAAAGTGTGCTGGTGCGCAGACGGGGAAGTCGACGAGTGCGTGGTCGGTGTCATTTCCAAGCGCCGCAAGGCCGCAGCGGAGAGGAGGAGAGGCGGAAAGCTGACGGAGTGAGGAGAGCCGCATGGTTTTCAAACGCCAGACTGAGAAGCTGCAAGACGAGAGAAGGTTTGCACGAGAAAGGGGGGCCGGTAGTTCGCTTGCGGAGGAGTGAAGCAGAGGCGACTCCGAAGTGTACACGACAGGAGCGATCAGGAGGAGCCGGAGAGAGAGTTGAAGACAACCTGCTTCGAGAGGAGCGTGCAAGCGCGGAGCAAGGACCAAGCGACTAGCGAGCGAAGTGCCTCGGCATGATGCAACCAACAAGTTCTCATTCTTCCAAAATTTCATGGTTTGATTGACGAAGGTTGAAAATTGTGATGTAGGATCCCGACATTTGTTAGTAGTTAAAAATTACCGGAGTTGAGATCCGTGCGGAAGCGCTACCCAAATATTTGTTGAAATTAGGTCTTCTTTTTTAATCAAAGCATGGAACTTGCCTATTGCATGATGATTGAGCACACTTAGAACTAGTTCGTGAATGGTTGAATGAATTTGTATGTGAATGTGCATGAGAAGTTGTGAATTTGTGTTGTGTCGGTTGGGTCACTGCTCTCCATCTGTATGATGAGGTCACCGAGGTCCAATCGGACTTTTGGAAAGATCCATTGTCAAGAGCACAAAAAAACAGTAAGGGTAGGGGTGAAAACATGCAATTCGGAGTTACCACCAAGAAGTTATAACTAACTAAAGTTTTCAGGAATTCTTGAGGACTGTCTTCTGCTGGCTGTCTGTGGGGGTCGTATGTTAGTCTTGACTTGAATTACAGTGGCCTAGACAAGTTGATAATGAGCTTCTAGTCATTCTAGGAGGTTAAAAATTGGAATTTAGAGTCACAAGTTAAAAGATATGGGTTGTTAAAGGTTGGCCCTAATCAGTTCAGCTTAATAAGAGATTATGGGACGGGAAAAATGAAAAGGAATAGAAAATGAAATGAATTAACATTAAAAATAATAATAATAATAATAATAATAAATTAAAAATTAAAAAAATTAAAAATTAAAGAAATACGATAAAAGAGCAAGTTAAAGAAGAGAGTAGAAGAGGATACAGTGAAAGAAAAATAAAATAAAAGTAAAGAGAAAAAGACGGACGACAACAAGGCAAATAACTTAGTAAGGAAGGGAAAACTAACATCCCTCTTAATTCGACTAAATACCTTAACCCTTATGAGTTGTGGTTGAGGGGTCATGAGCCAACCATTTTTCTATTGGCTAAAAATAGCCAACAAGCAAAATTAAATGGAGGGGTGCGATAGGTCTTAAGGAAATTGAAGTGAGTTTAGGGTTCAGTTTCGCCACGTCACCCTCCATTTGGCACGTCTCCTCGCCAAGACGTGACAATGTGAACTTCACCAAAACCCTTCTATCGCCTGACCATTGATCTTACCTGTATGGGAGTCTACAGTACCATCGCCAGACTGCGCAGTCACGTAGGATAGTGTTCACCCCACTCCGCGAGGACAAGTCTGATAGTTTTCGCCATATATTATTTTCCACTTCCTGCTGTACTGCGTACTCTGTCGCCAGCTATCGATTTTGTGAAGACGTGAGCGATTTGCACACTTAGTTTCATTAGTTCCTTATACTCTCCACTCAGTTTGTGTAATTTTCATGGCTTAGTGGGCCGTGGAGTCCTGGACTACGCAACTCAAGACCCAGGTGATAGAAATGGCAACATCATAGAAAGACGATGTAACCAGCAACGCATCAGGGTGCGTTTTAGGGTTTCTATGCACATTGCGTGCTTCTCGTCTTCTGCGATTTTGGTGACTAAAATTTTGCGGTTCCTATTGTTTGATTCACACTTTGTATTGTTTGAGGTTCTGACTCAATTGCGAAATAGACCTTGCTCGTGTGATTTGTACAAGGCGTTGAAGAAGATGGCCAAACCAGTTGTTTTGCAGAGGGTACACCGGACAACGGTTCTCGAATCCTATTTCCAGAGCAGCCGCAACTCGCATGATCTGGGCGTAATTGAACTACCGGAGTCTGTTTCGAAACGCAAAGGTTGGAGTTCTCAGACTCCGGTGTTGGCCCAGGCGCAGAGAGTTCGGCTACCGGCAAGTCACACACTTCGGTACGCGCTAATCCCTCTGTGCGCTTAATCTGCCCAGCAGGGTTACCTGAACTGCCGGTAGTTTTGGCAACAGATGAAGACGAGGACTTCGTGGAGGTCGTCAACATTGACGACGTTGGGGCTGCAGATAAGAAAGCCAAGTAGAAGAGTTCGAGGTGTCCCGAAAATGTCAAGACACTTGGGCAATTCAATATCCTTGGGCAGATATGATTCGCGGCTCACGTGATACCATAGTCCATCGGGTTCAGTGCCGGATCTGCACCCAAGTTAACGGGAGAAAAGTCACCATGGGTCCAAAGACTGATACGCTCGAGAAGCATATGGGGAAGCGAATAGCAGAGAAGGACCTACCGAGCTTGGGAGTCAAGAAGGGAGAAGCATAAGTGAACAAGAGCTCCCGCCATTTGAAGGCCGTTGCAGTCTACAATTCGCAGATGCTAAACCGCCCAAGCATTGTCCAGCATGTGAACGTCGAGATGAAGGAAGAGAAGGCGCACAAGATACAACAGTTTGCGACTATTTTGCACCTTCTGCAGCAAGGTCGTCCCATGGTGGAGTACGAAAGTATACATGAGTTGTTCTCGTACCTAAAGATACCACATCTCAGCCGCAAGCACTGGAGTGACAATGTTGGCTGGAATATGGCCAAATATCTCCATAAGGAGATAGCTGCGAGGACCAAAGAGAACATGGCTGCATGTAACTACTTTGCCATTACATGTGATGAAATTACTACTGTCGATAACATGTCATGGATCTCTATACATGCTTACGTTGTAAAGGATTTTGCGAGGGTGCCTATGCTGTTGTCGTTGGAGAAACTTACAGACGGGGCAACGGCATCAAAGTTGTCCATTTGCATACTTGACGCCATTTTGGGTAAAGGAGGCATCTCTTGGGAGGACATCCGGTCAAAGTGGGTGTCTTTCGGAGCAGACGGCGTTGCGGTATTTCAGGTGAGTTCTGTTTCAGGTCATCTTCTCAATGTTCCGGTGCTTTTTTTTCTGAACTGGTCAAATATGGTTTTCTACTAATACCTGCTTTGTTGTAAGCAGGGATCAAAAGGGGGAGTTACAAAGATTATGCAAGAACGAATTGCACCTCACATGTTGGGCATTCACTGTTTCAGCCACAAAACCAATTTAGCTGTGAAAGCATTGTCGCACCTACCTGTGATTTCAAAGATTGAGACTTTGTTGCGAACGCTACATGCATACTTTTCTGCCAGTCGAAAATGACATCTCAAATTCACAAAGCTTGCTGAGCTTTTGCATTCAAAGGGTTTGAAGATAGTCATGCAGGTACGTGCACCAAAATTGTGTTTCATGCGTGGCACACATACAGACCTATTTGCATGTTCTTTTAATTGTGAACGTGGAAGTCTGTATCATGTCTCATGGTGTGTATTATGTCTGGATGTAGGTTAAGACGCGTTGGTTGAGTATGTTGTCTCCGCTCGAGAGGGTCATGGATGAGTATAAAACGTTAATTGCGAAGATGGCAGAGGATCGGGGCGACGAAGACGGCAAGGCTGCTTTGTGGGAAACCGCCAAGAAGAATTTCGACCTTCTTTGTGATATATCAGCTCCTTGTGCATTGTCTGGCTTTTTGCCACTCCTCGAAACTGTGCATGACTTGATTAAGTTTTTTCAGCAGCGTGACGTCTTTGTTTGTGATTATGTTGCTGCTGTCAAGGTTTGCCAGTCACAGTTGTATGAAGTGTATTGCAATCCCTCTACATGCTACATATCTGATTCCTTTCGTGAGTTCCTTGAGTTTATAGGGAGGCGTCACCCGAGCATGTCTTGGACGTGGATGGTGCCTAGCTTGGATCTAAACTCATCTGAAGTCGAGCATGCACAGTTCACATGTAGACAGCTGAAGTTTGACGTTGTGACTGGTAACGAGTTTGGGAAAGCAAAACAAGTGACACGCAATAATTTTGCTGAAGTGATCACCTGCATAAAGTCACTCTGTACTGGTAAGTTCCTTTCCATCAAACTTGAACTTTGATGTGCGGTTTTCTCATATGTATGTTGTATTAAGAATTGTGTGGCCGAATGCAGAGGCGGCCCAAACTTTGATCACTGGGCTCAGTAACAGGTTTCCTGCTTCAAACCTGATGGATTCCCTTGGGATTATGTACCCGCAGTACTGGCTGCAGCCAAATGCGGAGGCCTTGTTTGAGCGACACTACACGATTATCAAAGACCACTTCTGTTGTGAACAACAGACACTAGGTGGAGTAGTGACGCCGGCGCTGCTTAGTGAGGACAAGTTAAATCATCAATGCAGCACTTGGAAGTCCACCATGAAGGCAAACTCCGCAGATTGCATGGTGAAACTGTTTTCTCTCAATCCACTGACGAGATTGTGGAGGTGCATTGCTTGCTCTGCGTGGTTGCGTGCAACAATGTCCGAATGGATAAAACTTGCTGAGATAGCGGCCGTTCAAGTGCTAGGATCCGTTGAAGACGAACGCACTTTTTCCTCCGTCGCCTTCGCAAAGGAGAAGCTGCGAAACCGCCTTGACAACCACCCGGAATGTGCAGTTGGCCTATACTCCCAAAAATACTATACACTCAAAGACTTTCCCTTTGAGAAGGCTTATGAAGCCTGGAGGAAAGACAAGAATCGGAAAACTCAGTCCGGACTCCGTGATCAGTCCTACACTGCTTGATGATGAAGATAATGGCCGAGTTCACGACCTCTAGCGTCATTGTCTGTGTGTATGTTGTGTTTTGTTGGTTGCCTTATTGTTGTATTTATTACTGTTTTAGGTTGCAATCCATACTGGCCAAATCCTTGATGTTTCACTTGAAAAAAAATTCTTGCATGCTGCATATATGATGATGCATTTTTTGATAGTAGAGTTCTATTCAGTATCCTCGAGGTCTGTGAACGAGGACAGCCAATCTGAGTGCATTGTTGTGACAATTCCCAGAGTCACATACCATGTCTTACGTGATCCCAGGTGATTAACACCCCCTTCTATGTTTCATTTTAATTTTTGGTGACTTCCAATTTGTTTTTGGTGAATCCTTGCAATGATAGCTTTAGATTTTGTGCATTGAAAACCTAGGCTCTAGCTTCATTATGAGATTTTCCTCCTTGATTTTTTTTTTTTTGTGATTAATGATTTAGCTTGCTCACAACCTCGCCATGGTGGCTTCCATAACTCATCTTAGGTTGGTGGCAATCTATAGAGCTCCTCTCCATTTGTGTGTTCTCCTCCTACACCGAGCAATAAGGAGGTCACTGTTCACTAATGTAGCAGCTGGGCAACTTGGACAAAGGCTTTGTTGAATGATAATCCCCTTCTCTCACACGATCTACAACGCCATAAAAAGTGCTCAGAACAGAGGTGCACACTATTTCCACCTGACTGTTGACGATACCCTAGACCGCAACGCACTGGTGAGGTTTACTCAATTGCCACCTCTGTTGTGTTTGGAATTTATTGTAGCGATTGTTTATTGTTCAATTCACTGTAGTTCTGTCGTTAACGTTGCATGGGAATTTGACTTTTTGCTACTCGTAACGCCGTTCCGTAGGTGATTCCTCGATGTTTTGTAAAGGATCACATCTCTAAGCTGCAGCAAACGGCCACTCTGCAACAATATGGGGATCCTCGTAGGTGGCATGTCTAGTTCTGCAAGGCTCTATATGGTCACAGTCGACAAGTTCTAAGCACGGCCGGCGGTTGGCACAACTTTCTGATGGACATGCTAGTTCACAACGGTGACTTCTTATTCTTCGACTTAGTCCAGAGCGATGTTCTAATGGTCTTCATCTATTCAAGAGACAGAAAAGACACCCTCGAGGACTAGAGTTCATCTGATGAGAGCCACGGCTCAACTCCCAATCCACCTAGCTAAGACTTTGCGGACGAAGAGGACAAGGAGTCTAACGAAGTTCACGATCCGCCCGAGGTAGAAGGTCCACCGACGTTCACCAAGATATTGCCAGAATCCCATGGCCCTCGATACAAGTCTGCAAAGTTGGTAAGCCCTGAAGACTGAGTCCCTGACCTTGATTGTATTTATGTTTTGTGCCAGCATGCAATCAGTTTTAGCGTGCAATCTAGTTGGAGACTTCTAATCACTCCCTTTTCTCTGCAGAATATTTCGAAGTGGTTTAGGGATCAACATGGATTGGAGAACTTCTCACAAAAGTTGTTCAACCTAGTAGGATCTCGGATGGTTGTTCCGTGAAGTGCGTAGTGTGTGGCGTGAATGGAGCACAAGTCAGCTGCAACCTCTTCTCCGGCTAGCCGAGGTTTGTTCAGGAGAACGGCCTAAAGCCTGGAGATATTGTGAAGTTCACAATGACCGCCTCTGATACCTTTGTTGTAATTGTGCAGCTGTGAAGGCTTCGCCAAAAACTTCTCTTTGTTTCTTTGTATATATATATATTATTATTTTATATTTTTTTTGAAACAAAAATTCTTTCTTTGTATATTTCGCCAATACTCTCTCTGAACTCTACACCACCAGACTCTTTATCGTTATTTTGAGAAAACATTGCCTGGATAGATGCCATTTTTGGAAAAAAAAACAAATGCACGTGTAGCTAGGACCATTGAAAACTTTCTTTGACTATTCGCCATTTCTAGCTACCACTTGCACTAGGCCCGGTGCCAGACTGCCACGGAGCTAGGTGGTACAGTGGACAGATAAAATAAGTTTGTCCTCACAAATTTTGCCACATTACCTTCCATCTAAACCTAAATGTAGCCACACTGTCGACACTCCATAATTCCTAAAAAATGGCTCTCATGAGCATTGATTTCCTAAGCGGAGACCTTTGAGTTGGGACTTGTGTTCAAAGTAACTCTCCGAGTTAGGGGCGGGGTAGTTTTTGCTGACAATATCTCTAAGTGTTCTCCAACCTTCTCTCCAATCACACCTAGACGTAGTGACTTCGCAAAAGCACTCTCTACTTGGAATACTTCCGGACTTCAAAAAGCAAAAGACGACAAAAGACACAAGGGGAGAGAGAGAGAGCAAAAAATGACAAAGAAGAATGGTGAAGCCTTCCTTTTTACGACACGTTTTATCTATGATACGACTTACGGACATCCATCAATGCTTTCGGGCTCATGATGTCGTTTCCGGATTTCGGATGCTCTGGACGTCCGGTCTCCGGAATAGTGCTTGCGATAACGCTCTTCAACAATTCCGCTTAGAACCATAATCTTTATTCCTTATTTCTATCTAGTTGTATTATTCTATACTACTCTATTGACTAATTTTTTTATTTTCCCACGTTGTTACCGGATTTCAAGGTTATATTCAAAACCTCGTTGGAACTGTTAGAGATTGAAGTTGCTTGTTGTTATTATGATATCGTAAATAGTTGAGGTAGATGTAGAAGGGAAAGTAAAAAGGAGAAAATGGAGAGAGGTGATACGAACTTAAAGTAGCCCCATATGTATTGGCAAAGGTTGCTATCAATTGGTACTATAAATAAAGGCCTTCAAAAGAAGGCCATATCTTACTCCAAGCATTGTTTATAATACCTTATCTATTTCATTTGCTTGTGCAATCATTTCTCTACTTCTTTTGAACCTCAATAGGTTATGGGCCCACTCATGTGAGCTGCTTGTGTAGAGTTTTGGTGCTAATTGGTTAGAAGGAGATCTGAAAGTCTTTGAGTGTTGGAGGTGCACATGATTCAATTTGGAGCATTGGAGGTGCACAAGGTTCAATTTGACGCATTGGAGGTGCACAAGTGTTGATTAAGGCCGTTGAAAGCATTGGAGGTGATTGAAGTCGATCCAAGGAGTTTCTAGGAGCATTGGAGGTGCACATTCAAGGGTGACGACTTTGTAAGTGTTTACATTTGCACTTTTGCACTTTTGAACTTTGCCCATACACATAGTACACTATTCATATGGGTAGCCCTAAAATTTGAGTGTTCTAGTTGTGTGTGCACCTTGCCCATACACATAATACATAACTCCTATGGGAAGCCCTGAAATTTGAATGTTGTAGGTGTGTGCACTTTGCCCTACACATAATACGGATTTCATACGGGTAGCCCTGAAATTTGAGTGTTGTAGGTGCGTAAGTGCACATTGGAGCCTAGAAAGGACTTATTTGAGTGATTGAGGTGCACTTGTGCACATTGAAAGTTAGAAATTAGTCTTGGAGTGCAAATATGGCAACATATGATGGCAAGAGTGCTAGAGTCATTGACAAGTTCAAAGGTGAGAACTTCAGTCTTTGGAAGTTCAAAATGGAGATGGTGTTGGCATTCATGGACATAAAGGAGATTGTAGATGACTCCGAGGAGCCTCCATCCGAAGACGAGGATCCAAAGGTGAAGAAGGACTATAGTCGGCATGGGAAGAAGGCCATGTCCGTCATTGACCTCAATTTGGTGGACAACCAACTTGCCTACATCTAGAGTTTCAAAGGACTCACTGAAGCATAGAAGACTTTGTGCAACATCCACAAAACAAGGAGCTTGTCCAATATTTTCTTATTTTTCCGTAAGTTCTTCACAATCAAGATGCAAGAAAGGTTATTTATTGAATCATGTCAACATAGTGAAGGCACTTGCGGATCAACTCACTTGCTTGGATGTCTCGGTGGGAGATGAAGATGTGGTCATGACCTTGCTTGAGAGTTTGTTGCCTTTATATAAACATTTGATCACGGCCTTGGAGACCTTGGCAATAAAGGAGCTCACCGTGGAGTTTGTGATAGTGCGGTTGAGGCACAAATATCCAAGCACAAGGAGAAGGAGCCCAATGGCGACGATGCGGCCTTCGTGTCAAAACGAATCAAGTGGGGAGGCTCTTCTTCAACACGTGGCGAGCCCAAGGTATGTTAGAATTGCGGCAAACCGGGCCACATCACACGGTATTGCTTTAAGCCAAAGAAGTGGGAGTGGGACAACGTGAACCAAGCAAAGGAGAAGGAGAATGCCCATTATGCAAAGGAGGAAGATGACTACGCATTTGCAACTCAAGGTGGACAACATTCCAAGTCCATGTATAATTGGATCATGGATTCGGGCGCCACAATACACATGACACCTCATAAGGCGGCATGAAGGTGGGATTCAACTTGGATGGATGTATGTTGAGGGCACCAAACAAAGATGTTCTTGTGGTAGTATCTCGTGAAAGCAATTTGTATCAAACAACTTTCATGAAAGTGTTTGAGGCGGATGCGGCCAACGTGACACAATCATCAACAAATATCGGTGCTTTGGAGCTTTGGCATCGTTGTCTTGGTCATTTGAACGTGAGAAGTGTTCTTTTACTTGAAAGCATGGTTCGTCGCATGACTCTTGGCAAAGATGAATTATCAATGTCATTTTGTGAAGGGTGCGTGCAAGGCAAGCAACATAGGGCACCATTTCCACAGGATGGAACAACGCGTGCAACAAAGCCTTTGAAGATTGTGCATTTGGATGTGTGGGGCCCTATGAGGACCACTTTCATACGTGGTGCAAGGTGTTTTGTGACCTTCATTGATGACTTTTCGAGGCGGGTATGATTGTAGATCTTGAAGACAAAGGAGGAATGCCTTGAGAAGTTCAAGGAATTCAAGGCCCTTGCAGAGAAGCAATTGGAGCCCAAGATTAAGGTGTTCTGGTCCGACAATGATGGGGAATTCATATCCAAAGGCTTTCAAAGTTTCTTGTAGAAGCATGGCATTGAGATTCATAGGTCAACACCTTACACGCCGAAGCAAAATGAAGTCGCAAAGCGTGCAAATCGTACCATAGTAGAAATGGCGAGGAGCATGATCCATGCACAACGCCTCAAGCTTGAATTTTGGGCGGAAGCGGTGGTCAATGCAGTCTACATTTGCAATCAATGTCCAACAAGGGCTCTTGTCACCATCACACAACAAGAAGCTTGGAGTGGCCGCAAGCCATGCATTGCGCATATGCGAGTGTTTGGATGCATTGTATATGCAATGGTGCCGGATACAAAGAGGGGTGAGCTTGGTGCAAAAGGTACATGTTTTTTTTTGGCTATTGTGAGGGCATTAAGGCATATCGAGTCATGTGCATTGAGACGAAGAAGATCATCAAGAGTTGAGATGTAGTATTTATTGAAGATACTACTAGTATTGATGATGTTTTGGAGATGAGTCCAAGTGAGAGAAGTGAGACTCCTACCTTGGTGGACGAATCTTTCAAACCACCACCCTTGAAAGATAGCACTGACAATACCAAGAAAAAGAGAGATGGAGAAGACTAGAAGCCGGATAAAGGAACTCGTGGAAAACATGTCTCCGGAAGGGCTGGAGACCCGAGGTATCCAAGCAGCGGAAAAGCTGACAATCCCAATACGGGTCACGACGACTTTAGGCATGGCAGGGCATTAGAAGTGCATTCGGAGAGCTCTAGAAAGTGAAAGGAGGCATCGACAATGCGAGAACTTGCATCTCCGATGAGTTGAAGTAACTACACCCAATTGAGTACGGAAAGGCTCAATTGCAGAAAGAGCCTGCTCCGAACGGATTCTCTCTATCGACTCCCCCTACCTTTGGGTTGGCGCCTAGCTCACCAATTTCCAACCACCGGAAGACTACACTTTAGCTCCAGTGAAGCTAAAGTATATTGACCTAGTGCGTCTTTGGCCACACTTTGGCTCAACTCGAGCTAAAGTGTGGTGATGGAAATGCAGATTTCATCCGAATAATGTTTAACTTTTTCATTCGTACATGAAGGATTCATGACTTAGGATTTAGGGCTAAGTGACAAAAGTATTAGGTTTATCTCAAAGCCATTTCTTTTGAACTTCAACCACAGTTATTTCAAGTTAGAACTTGGCGTCCTGCAACAAGAATAACATTTCAAACTATAAGCAACGAAACTTACTCATGAACCATATCACAAACTCAATCAACTAATCAATCATGAAGACGACCAGTATTGCATGAAACATACACACACAACATCAACACACACACGCAGCCAAACCATTACACACACAATCAACCAAACCATAACACACACTCTCAACACACATAGAACACAAAAATGAAGAAAACAACATGCACACAATTGGTCCCAACATAAGCACAGAAAGTAACTCGCACGGAACACAAAGCAACACATCAAACTGGATAGCCAACACACGCACGCACAACTTATTCCAATTGTTTGCAAAATTTATTGGCCGGCCTACCACATTCACTACAAAAAAATAACACACAAAATTAACATCAACACAACCATAGAAAACATCACCAACACCATAAAACCGCACTAATATAAACAAATAATACACACATGATATAAGTAAAGATACACAAACCGTGAATGAAATTGAAAGAAAAACCAATTTAAACTCAAAAGCATGAATTGTAGATTAAAATCTTCATACAAACTACACAAAACAAGTAAAAATCAAACCTCTAGAACGCTACAAATTAGCTAGTCAAAGAGAACTACAAAATGAAACAAAGCCATCATTGAAAACAACACATACAAAAAGCAATGCAAAACAATGCATTCAATCATCAATGTGTGTACATACCTCAACTGTTGGAACTCAGGACTCTTTTGTTGCACGTCTTGCTCCTCGTTGCACATTCACGTTGCTCATCCTTGCAAAATGAACAACCCTAAATAGGGCCGCTTTTAACTCTACGCACAAATAATCTCACGCAGCTCTAAACTCATCCGCTACAAACCTTTTGTGCTGGAAAATTTAAGTGCTGCAAATAAGTACGCGCAACAAACCCTAAAGGAAAGAGCTACAACAAATACAAAACTTAGCAAACCCTAGAACAAACAACACGAACACAATAACAGCAACACAAACACAAAGAACACAAGTAGCAATAATCCCTAGTAATGCCTAGAAGAATGAGAGGAAAAACTACCAATCCAACCTATGGATGAACTCACTCGGGCATCTAAAGCCGTGTGATGGTTGGGCACCTAAAGCCGGATGGTGCTCAGGCGATATCCTTGGAAAGCACGCTAAAATGTTAGGGTAATATCCGAAGATATGATTGGTGGATGCACCACGCATCATTGACATTCGGGGTTGATACGCGCAATTTCAAGCAGGGAATAAAATCACTCCATCTTAACTTCATGAAATTAAGCGAGTAAAGTATTTATTAACTTGTAAATTTTGTAGACAATTTTACACTAAAATCACTTTGAAACTGTTGATTTTGGTGCAATGAGTAAGGAAGAAAACAAAAAGTTTTACTTCCAATTTCAACCGCAGGATCACAATTAAGACTTATAAATTGGCATATTCTCAATAATTCATAAACATTAAGCGCACGGATTTAAAGATTATAGAGTTTAATGTTGGAAAAAATATCAACTTTCTTCCATACGTTGAGTGGAACAGTTGACTTTGACTTCACTTGTTGTCCAATGTTTGCGCTCCACAAGGTCTAAATTCATTACCATTACGTCAGGCATGAAATACTTTCTTTGTACACCAATTTGTAGGGGTTGGGGAGGGCTGAAGCATATTAAAAACTATTGAGCAACGATTGAAGGTTCTCAAGCAGCAAATTCAAGTTTTAAATTTTTTTGTGAACTTGATGTGTCTAAGAATGAGAATCCAACGGTCAATAAGTCGGTTTACACCACATTTTGCAGTAGTTAAATTATAAACTAGATGTCGGTGCGCACTTTTGCTATAGTGGAGCTAAAATGTGTGCAATCAATCTTTTTAGTTCATTGCACTTAGTGAAAGAGCACACTTTAGCTTGAATCTAGTTGATGTGTGTGCAATGTGTTTTTGCACTTTTTGACACCACCATTTGAAACTCGCTACTTCTCTATATAGTCATGTATTCCACAAGGTCTTTTGGAATTCCTTTGACTTTTAATACAGTTTTCAGAATATGTATAGCTAAATGTGCAACAATGAAATTAAAAAGTGAAAAATATGTTGATCACTAAGTCTTATGTGGATATGAAGAGGTTTTCTTGGTGCCGTGCCCGAAAATGAGTGACAATGTGTGAAAATGTATGACTTGGGACATAATGGTATTTTTCACTTAAGAAAGGAAATGCTTTTCCACAATATGAAAATTCATAATATTACTTGCTAGTATTGAAAATCTTACATTCAATAGAGTGTCCTAGGCTCTAGCAAAAGCTTTTTGAGTTGTCCAACATGCCCACACTCAAGAAGTTTCTCTTGAAGCTGACATAACTTTTATTTAAGAGGTTTGATGAGAAAAAAATTACATTCCAATATGCCTCATGTCTTCTTGCATCCTTGTAAAAACATGAATGTAATTGGTCTCTGGATCTCCGGATCAGTAAACTCATTGTCGGTTCCATGACATGAAGACATTGAAGGCACCAAGAGATGGTAGGATCCTACGATCCTTTGATCATCAACTTTCTTAGATCCCGTGATAGAAAAAACTAGAGATTGTCAGAAATATTGCTCACTTGGGATGGTAGGATCCTACGGTGTTTTAGGAAAGTAGGATCCTACGGTGTTTTAGGATGGTAGAATCCTATAGTGTCTTAGCATGGTAGGATCCTACGGTGTTTTAGGATGGTAGGATCCTACGGTGTCTCAGGATGGTAAGATCCTACGGTGTACTAGGATGGTAGGATCCTACGGTCTACTAGGATGATAGGATCTAGGAAGTTTGCATCGTCCATACGATTAAGAACACAATAATATATACCGAACCAAATTATGAATACAATCTGAGTAGTAATTTCTATCACAAGTAGATGTATGTTACAGAATAGATAATTGACGTTTCTTTAACAACAAAAATGCTACGAAGAAGTGCTATTCTACCTCAATCAAGAGTACTTTACAACATAGCATACTAACTTAATTCCATCAGAAACAAAGCTCCGAAGCACCGCAACACTATGACGATCAGAAGTACATTACAAAGAATATGCTACTAACAGACTTACAACAACAACGCTTAGATCCTTTCCAGCATAAGCATTGAGTTCTAAAACATTTCATATCAGCAAAGCATACAAAGTAGAAAAAGAAGACTGTACCAGAGAATATGATTGAAAGGTCAAAAGAATACTCACAACTGGCAGCGCGACAACATCCAGGGTCACGATGTCACTTAGAGCCTTGCGATCGTCAAACATATAAAATTCAAAAGTTAAGTGCTCACGCTCGAACTATACTCACGCCCAAGATGGACATGAAGCTCAGCTTAGCTCACACTAAAGCTCAGGCTAATCTTGCTCACACTTTACAGTTGCTCATTGTGAAGCTGTTCAAGTTCACGCTCACGGTAAAGACGCTTGCGCTCGAGCTTCTCACGCTCATGCACCAGCTGCCCACGCTCAAGACGCTCTCGCTCAAGCTGCTCACGCACATGCTCCACCTGCTCACGCTCAAGAAGCTCGCGCTCGAGCTGCTCACGCTGATGCTCCACCTACTGACGCTCACGCTAGTAAAATCTCGGAAGTCGCTCAAAGGATGCTTGAAGATCCTCACGCTTACACTCTTGGTTCTTGGACGAGCTCTCACTATAACCCTGTTGAAAAAAAAGGTTAGGTCATGGTTTCAGTTCGATAAAGTGGTGCTAACTCTTTGATCAAAACAGAGCGGGACCCTCTATCAAGAACGGTTCCATCTTTGTGGGATTATAATCACAATCATTTCTTAGGAGTTGGAGATCGGAAGGGGCACTAGTACGAAGGAGCACCAGCTCTTTGTGGGATGATAATCACAATCATTTCTTAGGAGCTGGTGCCCCTTCGTACTAGTGCCCCTTCTGATCTAATGATTTCAAAGTGGAAAAATGACAATATCGGAGATAATAGGGATATTAATAAAACTGTCATTGAAATATGGGAACGTTGGATGATCATGACAATCAAAAGGTACTTCAGAATTTCTGACGTTTTGTATTCCTTACAAATCAAAAATTAATCAGAGTTTGGGGTCAAGACCGTACGATTCAAGGTTCAGGGTTTACGGTTTAATTTTAACCTTTAATGTTTTACGTTTTAGGGCTCTGGAATTCAGGATTCAAGGTTCAAGGTATAGTCTTTATGTTTCAGATTGTAAAATATTGGAATTCAAGGTTCACAGTTCAGGGTTAAGTCTATATGTTTTAGGGTTTTGAGGTTTAGGGTTTAGGATTTAGGATGTAGGGTTCAGAGTTTAGGATGTAGGATTCAGGGTTTAGTCTTTATGTCAGGTCAGGCTTTCATACACCCCTATACAAGGCAATATTTTATCTTTCATGTCATGATAAAAAATCAATCGACATTTTGCATATCAATTTCAAACTTTGAAGGAGAAGCGGATGATCTAGACTGCTATGTATAAATAACTGTATTTGAGATGAACATAGAATTATTTTTGATTATGAGGATCTCAGTTTAAGCGTATAAGCTAAGTGAGGCCTCTGTTTTGAAAGAATCATTCTCACTCTTGGTTAAAATCGTATATTGTAGTTAGTATAGACTCAAATACTTAAATAGTTTCACCCGAAACTGCTAGTCCAAGAAAAACCAAAAACTTGTGCGTACACAAACTAGAGAAGAATTTTTCTACTCCTTGATATTCAAATGATCTCCATACTGAGCTGAAGATAAGGTTTATATCAACTTCAAATTTTGACAAAAGCGGATGATCTAGACTGCTATGTATACATAACTGTACTGAGATGAACATAGAAGTAAGATAATGAGGATCTCAGTTTAGACGTATAAGCTAGGTGAGGTCTCCGTTTTGAAAGACTCACTCTCACTCTTTAAAATCGTATACTGTGGTTAGTATAGACTCAAAGACTTAAAGAGTTTCAATCGAAACTTGACAGTTCAAGAAAAACCAATCATCCTGTGCGTACACAAACTTAGAGAAGAAATTCTCTTCCTTGGTTCTCAACTGATCTCCAAACTGAGTCGAAGGTTAGATCATAGCTTTCAAGCTTCTAGCTTATAGAAAAAAGCATATACACTGTGGAAAGTGAATACATGTGCGTATCACATTCAAGATCAGAGTAAAACATGATATGTTGATACACAAAAACTATTAATCAACAGGTCTTGGTGAGGAGGAAGTAGCTCCGTAGAAGTTGTAGTGGTCATGTTGGAATGAAGAGTCTTTTAAGAAGAAGTAGTCCTCACCTGTGCCCGTCCCAAGAACAAAAGCAAACAACAATTTGCAGTGTTAGTGACGATGCACCAGGTGTCTGCAGACTACTTCGACTTCCTATCGTCGTCACTTGAAAGAAACTCATAAACAACAAACCAAAACGTAATCATGCAACTACAATCAAGATAAGAACCTGTGAACCCTGAGAAGCCATAGTATTGGAAACTCAAACGTCCGATGTGTAACTACTCCAGGAGCCAAAGCTGTGGAGGCTGCCAATTCGTAGGCAGCTGCCGCTGCCAGTACTGTGAGCTATCACCTAGTGTTCGTGTAGCGACAACATGTGGAACTCACAGTTGCTAGGTGAGCACTTTATGCATGGTGAGATCGAGCCATGCAAGCCTGTGATCCGTGTTTGCTGGATCGGGTGTTTAAAAACGGCGTATGCTCAAGTGCTTCAGCCCTCCGTGATTAAAACGCCGCTTGAGTCACTTTCATGTCAGTGGTGGCGCTAGTGCGGCCAAATCATTGCAACATGATCAGTTGTTTTGTATATTTAAGAACAGTGATGTGTCAGCTAGCTTTAATCGGAAGTAAACAAACTGGTGAAATGAGCACCATTTGTTTGTTAAAAAATTCCAGTCTCACTTTTTAGTAAAAAGATGAGGTAGCATGTCAGGTATAAAAAGGTCCATAGTTAATTACTTCATAAGAAGTACATGTGTCGTAAATCCATACCCAACCTTTTAAAAGGAATAGGGTTAGGGTTTAGGGTTTAAGATTTAGGGTGTAGGGTTCAGGGTTTAGAATGTAGGGTGCAGGGTTTAGGATTTAGGATTTAGAGGTTAGGATGTAGGATTTAGAGTTTAGATTTACGGTTTAGGGTGTAGGATGCAAGATTTAGAGTTTAGGGTTCAAGGTTTGTTTTTATGGATTTAGGGTATAGGATTTTGGGATTCAGGGTTTTGTCTCTATGTTTTAAGGTTTTGCGATTTAGGATTCAAGGTTTAGGATGTAGGGTTCACGGTTTAGGGTGTAGGGTGCAGGGCCTAGGGTTTAGATTTCAAGGTTTAGTTTTATGGGTTTAGGGTTTAGGATTTAGAGTTTTGGGATTCAAGGTTCAAGGTAATATTCGATAATGCCTTTGTATGAATGATTTTCTGAGGTTGTTAAACATTTTTTTTTAACTTATCTCCAAATTTCCACTACACGCAGTACAAATTCCTAGGGTTGTATTATAAACCGTCCGACTTGTTTAAGTATGTCCTTTGCTTGTATAAAGAACTTCCTTTGCTTGTGGAAGAACGTGCTAGACCTAAACCTAAACTCTTTATCAAATATTATCCTAAACCATCGACTTGTTTAGGTACTTCATTTGCTTTAGCTAAAAAACACCTTTGTTTTGTCAAAATAATGCCAAATTTGCTTGAATTAGAACTTGTTTTCCCTCTTAAATTAGTCCCTTTGCTTGGATAAACAATGATTAAGTAAGGATATTAAACAATTATTAGAACTTGTTTTCCCTCTTAAAATAATCCCTTTGCTTGGATAAACAATGATAACGTAAGGATATTAAATAATTGTTTGGATTTGTCTCAAACAAGAACCCCTTGAAGTCCAAAGCATTTTAGAGGAATCTCTACTCCATTGATAATAAATTTTGACCGTACGGATGAAATGGTAATTGCAATCAAAGTGAATTTTTTGTACCCTGCAATACATTTCAGCTTTCAGGGATTAAACATTTTCCTTTGTTCTAAACCGGTTTAACGTCTCAAAAATTCCTTTGCATATAGTTAAAAATTGGTGGGACTTGTCTTTAAATAATTCTAATGCTTCTGTGAAGAAGCCTTTGAACTTGTTATTCAATTCGTCTTGCTTATATCAAAAATTTGTTTCTTTTTATTCAAAATTCCAAATCCTAAATCCTAAACCAAAACCCCTATATTTTATACAAATATAGAATAGACCGATCATTTTAATTTTGATTGGAATTGGAAATGGCAAAACTCTTGAGGTTGGCAAATGCAAATCTTGTGCTAATTCTTGTATTTGACATTTAGATTTCCGATTGTGGAAATTTTTAACAAACTAGATATTGTGAAAAGATTTTTTTCCTTTAATGTATTATTGCAAATTAATCCAAGTCAAATACTAGCACCAATTTCACCAAATTATTACAAACTAATATTAAAATTAAGTCAGCGCTAGTACACTTTGTGACCTAGAATTTGACAGAATCATAATATTAGTTCGTAATACTTTGGTGAAATTGGTACTAGTATTTGACTTGGATTAACTTGCAATAATACAATAAAGGAAAAAAACTTTTTACAATATCTAGTATGTTAAAAATTTCAAGAATTGGAAATCTTGATGACAAATACATGAATTAGTGCAAGATTCTAGTTCACTATGTGACAATATCCATAGATTTAAGCCGTAGTTCTACCAAATTTCTACAAATTTCTATACCCTAGGATTCCTAATTACTTTGGAAAGTTTTGGTAGAAATATATTGTATCATCCATAATCAAGGTTGTCTACATAGATGGATAGGGGCCCAAAGACAGCCGACGGATGGACAGTCGGACGGACAGTCGGACAGACGGACAGTCGGACAGACGGACAAGGCGGACAACACCCTTACCGGACAGATGCCTAGAATATTCCAAAGAATATTCTTCAAATCTATAGGAATATTTCCGAATATTCTTGAATACATCAACATATTCTAGAATATTCTCTACCGAACGGACATTAGCCTCTATCGGACAGACAACTAGACAAACGGACAATACCGGACGGACGGACACTGGAACAACCATGTCCATCATAGTACATCTATTATGTTTAAGCTAAGATGTTGAAATAGACAATCATAACTAGTTTTTGATAGTAATGGTGTACTTTGGCATCAATGTATACATCATAAACGGAACAAATTTTCCAAGAAATAGAAACATTATTATTACACCAATATTTGCATCACTATATAGTATTATATTTGAGTAAGTAAAGTACTAATGTCTTTGTATAGGATTATTTAGATGAAGCTTGAAAAATAATTACAAATTGATAAAATACATAATTCAAAGACATTATTTTACATATTCAATGGCATTGTAATGCTTTTAACACATTGATTAATATCTAATGATGTTCCACTTCATTTTCAATTGTTATTTTCCAATTCTACTAATTGATAATATATCATAGTATATTTTAAAGTGTATGACTTGTATTCCTTATAAATAGAAACATCCATGGTGAAAACATATTAGAAAATCTAAAACATATTACTAGACGACCATGCGCTGTGTCGATGGTAATCAAAATGAAAATTTTCCAAAATATCCTAAGCATGTAAAAATACAAACAATACCTTGTCCCATTTTGAACTTGCCACATATGCATGTGTAGTGATAAAATCACTTTGTAGCCTTCTTCTTATTTCTACCCTTATGTGCTGCGTACTTCAATTTTTTTTAATATGTGGCTCAATTCTTTGTATTAAACCCTCTAATTGAATTCCGTACTTGATTAGACGTCTAGAGTACATTCAACAGTGATGATGACAGTGACCATGATGAGTTGGTTGAAGGCAACTCTGCCGTCATTGACGAGGGCTGATTTGACGAATCATAATTTTCCCTCCTTTGTTTCTCTCTCTTCCATTGTTCTCCCTCTCCATTCTCCTCCACCACGCTTTCTTGCGGTTCTTGACTTCTAGTTTGTTTGATTGAGTGTGCATTAGAGGGCTTGACAATGTTTTCCTGTCCTTGTTGACTGTGCATTCCGTGTGAGTGTGTGTGAGTGAGCGTGACTGTGAGAGAGAGCAAGTATGAGTGACTGTTGTTGTGTGAGTACGAATGACTATGAGTGAGCGTGTCGTGTGTGTGTAAGTTTGGTGAGTGTTGCAATTTCCAAGAGGTGCGGCTGGCGACCGCGTCGTCATGGAGGAGTGCGATGCCTTAAGATCAAAGTTTGCATCGTTCCGGAAGAGTGTGGCGTTCTAAAACAAGAATCGTGTCGAGGTACTCATATTTTTTTTACAAATTGAGGAAATCTACAGTTGACAATGCTGTAGCTTGTTCTTTTTCTTTAGATGTCGGAGTTTCTAGATCAACAAGTGTACCTGTTGTTTGATACTATCTTTTAATATCAACAGCGTTGCCTTTGTGTTGAATGCAGTGCTTCAAGGTCAAGAGAATGTCAGGCCCATCCCGCGAACCAAACAATTGGCGTTACTCGTAAGTATCCAGGCTTTCAATGATATTGTATTATATCTTTTTATGCTTGGGTTACTCAAATCTGAAGTAGCTTAAGAATGAAGGTTTCGGGTTTAGGATTTACATGTCCAAGTTGACATGTTGATAGGGTTCAAATGAAGTTGTGAATGATTTTTTGTACTAGGTTACCATGTTCTCGTTTACAAGGTTAAAGGCTTCAATGAATGATTTTATGTTTACCTCTTCTTGTTGATGTTTACAAAAAATGTAGTACGTTGTGAATGTTATCATATTCTAGGTCTTCATGTTCAAGATTACCGGGTTTGTAGTATGATTTCGGAATCCTAGTTCAAGATTATAGTGTTTGTAGTATGACTTCCAAATCCTGGTTCAAGATTACAGGGTTTGTAGTATGACTTCCAAATCCTGGTTCAAAATTACAGGGTTTGTAGTATGACTTCCAAATTGTGGTTCAAAGCATGTAAATTTGTATGTATCAGTTTTATAACAAATAGTAAAGATCAAGTTATATTGTTATACGCAAACTTCATATAAATGCATACCAATCGTAGAGGGGACCGTAGGATCCCACTATCCTCAAGAGATGGTAGGATCCTACGATCTTTGATCAGATGGTATTTTTCCACCATCCCCTTAAGGTTGGTAGGATCCTACGATCTTCCACGAGATGGTAGAATCCTACCATCTCCAATGAGATGGTATGATTCTCTATCCCCTTGGGAATGGTAGGATCCTACGATACCCCCACGAGATAGTATGGTCTAACAATACACAAGAAGATGGTATGATCTTTAATCCCCTTGGAGATGGTAGGATCCTATGATCGTCCATAAGGTGGTATGATCTTACCTTCTCCTTGGGGATGGTAGGATCCTACCCTCTTTAATCAAATGGTATGATCATACCATTCCCTAGAAGATGGTAGGATCCTACCATACATGAGGAGATGGAATGATCAATCCATCTCCTTTGGAATGGTAGGATCCTACGATCTTCTACGAGATAATATGATCTTACTATCGCATTGGAGATGGTAGGATCCTACCATCTCCAATGAGATAGTAGGATCCTACCATCCCCTTGTGAATTGCCAGATTACCATCAACAGCTCAGGGTACATCTATAATATCTAATTTTGAAATTTGTATGGACAAGGAAAATATCATCGTTCTAGAGGGCGTAAATCCTAACTGGTGTCCTAGAAACCTGGTTGATTGTGTCTCTGTCGGGCTCAAGTACGTCGGCTGTGAGTTTGTGACTTAGTGACTAATGGCGAAGTTACCGCATTCTTTTTGGCGGACAAGGTCGTCAAATGGGGTCTACATAGGACACTGAACAAGAAGAAGGAAGTACTCATTGCGCCAACGATATCCATAACCAATACAGAGAAGCCAACTCCTGACACGTTTCAGCTTTCAATAAATAATTTGGAGGTCTTAGAATTGGAGCAGCTAGGGAGCAACATTATCCTCCTTATCATTTTTGAATTTGTGGTGAGTTGTGGCTGTTCGACAGTATATGGCTTAGTCAATGACAAGGCTGGTCTGGTCCCCAAACTTAACAACTCTGTGAAGGATTACGGATTCACGATTTCGTCTCATAATCTCAACGGTTCGCGGATTGTTGAAGGCTGGAAGGAGCTGCGGGTCAATCGCGATAGCTACAAACAAGGACTTGGAGAAAGCAATTCCTTCTACACCACCGAATAAGAAGAAGCGGGCTATAGTTCGTAGTGCGGAGGAGCATCCCAATAAGAAGTCTCACACGAAGAAGCCGGATTCAAAGGGCAATCATACGATCTTTAGAGTATCTCTCTTTGCTTCTTTGGATTTTCTTCTCGCACCTACTTTGCATCCTCATATGCATTCATCTTGTCTTTTCATCTAACGTCGCATTTTCTTCCTTACAGACGAAAGGCGCACAAGTTGTTGACGTCTTCTTTTCCATGGATTGTGTGATTAAAGTGCTGGAGATAGCAAACAAGATCTTGGAGACTTCTCAGGCACCGACAATAACGGTATCTGCCATGGCGGCGCTGACTATGAGCGAGAAGAGAAGGAAAAAGAAGGCAAAGGGCAAGAAGAAAGCGTAGGTCTCTTCCAGCAGCGACACTTCCAGCGAGTTGGAAGAGGAAGAGGAAGAGGAAGAGGAACAGGTCGAGAAGGACGACAAGCAGCCTTCATTAGACTATAGGCTCAAGAGCAGGGCCCAGAGGCAATTACAAATGCGAGCTGATCAGATTCCCATGACCCCTCCCGGCCCATTATAGAACCCTATATGATGCACATGCTAACTCCAAACTCTATCGCTGGACATGTTATTGTTTAGACGACTGGACATAACTATAACAATGTTAAGTGAATGCTAACTCCAAACTATATTACGGGACACACTATTCTTTAAACGACTGTACATAACTATAACAATGTTAAGTGATCGGTGATGTATTGCGATTTATTTCTTAAATGGATATTTTGATTTTTCATTTTCAAATCACATCCCGTGCACGCGACCGAGGTAGTACATGATGGCCGCGTGCGTACAACCACTTCAGAGAGAATGGTATGATCTATGATGCTCTTCCAATTGGTTTTGCAAGTCGCCATATATATATGAATGTATCCATTTATCCGTGATTCAGACCTTGCTTGTTGTTGGGTGAGTACTATAGGATCGTAATATCCTACTACCCCTACTTGTCTTTCCTTGGAAGAAATTCTTCTAAATAAGGCCGCCGTTGGTATTTATGTGTGTCATCTTAAAGGAGATGGTAGGATCCTACGGTCCATTCCTTCTACCTATATCCCATGTCCATACATTCTCGTCATTGGTTGTTCGTTTGCACTTGACAACTAGAACAAGGACTTCACAGACCTTGTTTTATGGGCGCAGCTTCTCAGAATGGATGATTATAGTGACGAGCCCTCTACTTTGGCTCCGGCGGAGCATGTCAACAACAAGCGCGTTTTAACAATGTATGTTACTGATCATGTTAATCAAGGTACCGATTATGGTGAAGAAGATGACACCATCCAGGCTATAGTTGAGAATCTTCCGGATGAGTGCAGAGTGGATTTGACTTCTCTTGGAGGTGAGGTTGAGGAGACGAGTTCTTTGGAGGCTGATGCTAGAAGGATAGAAATCGAGGAGGAGGTTGAGTTACGAATGAATGAAGATTTAGTTAACTTAGCTAGCTATGTTTCTCCTACGTCTATGGAGGTGGAACCATCACCTCAGCCTTCCTATAGCAAAGCCTTCAAGGTGTTTATTACGGACCTTGAAGAAGAATCGGCAGCTGATGTACTAGCTAGTTTACAATCCATGGATAGGACCGTTTCACCCTGCACGAAATGATGCGACGGTCGCCATGGAGCTTATTGTTGGCATATTTCAGGAGGCCACTCAGGGATTGAAGTCCTTTAGGCCTCCGAGGAAGGTAACCAATTCTCCTGTGCCGGACAACTACCTTGACGACCCTCTAAATTTCAGCGATGATAGTCAGCTATCAAGCTTTAGGATCATCCCGAGACCTGCTATTAGTCTACTACTTGATACTTAGAGGGATGATTCATCTGCAACAACCTTCGGTCACAAATCCAGTGGAAAAGGTATGTTTCTACCACTTTGTTGATATGTGTGTATTAAATATTCCGTATGTTCATACTAATATCCTCGGAGGTATTAGGCTCAGCTATCCTCAAGAAGATAGTAGGATCCTACGGTCCGCAAGCATGCTCTTTAGCAAATAACTTAGAAGTCCTGCATTCTTTACTAACAATTTTATACATTTGGGCTAGGGATATGACGGGGTTGCTGATGGTGGTGAAAAGGTTCCCTCATCCGCACTGCATGAAGTCCCTCCTCCCTCTAAAGAAGGTAGTCTTTTGTAAGATTATACTTCCACCACTACTTTGCATGTTTTCTTGCAATGTATTGTTGACTCGTACTTGCAACGTTGATTTGTTGCAATAATACCCGGTGCACTCGCGAAAAGAGGAGCACCAAGATCAGCAAAGGTAAGGGAACCTTGGTACACTGTTGTCCTAGACTTGAATGGATTTTTGGTTCACAGATCCTTTGATAAGGTGCGCAAAATTGTTGCTAGACCCGATTGAGCAGAATTTTTGAAGGTGTTGACTAACAAGGCTACTGTTGTGAACAAAAGCAAATTTAGATCCTCCACAAAATTTAGATCCTCCACAAAAGCAAATTTAGATCGACATCATTGGCTCAAAATATCATACTTGGATGTTCTCAAAAATGGAATTTGAACCACTGCACATTTGTTTGACTACTCATTGTCATTAGTGATGTGTATATATTGTATCTTTTGGTTCAATATAAACTTGTAGGTGGTACTTCTATTATATAAAATACTCTTTGATGGAGTAGCCATCATCTTACTCTGTAATTACTTAATCTTATTATCCCGCTTGAATTGTCACTCTCAATTATCCTTAGGATAGAAGAATCCTGTGATCTACACGGTCGCACTAGCTGAGGATACTATGTGCTTTTTGTCGTAGGGATGGCGGGGTGTAGGGATGTCCTATGATCCATTGGAGTTGTTTAAAACTTCTGTTGTTTTCTATGATCACAGCGAGCGTGCAACAACTCACCGAAAGTTATTGTACAGTCTGTGAACGGAGTGCTTTATTTTTAGCAATACGATAACTACACCCCAGGACGCTTCAATCGAAACAAGATTATACTTTGGCCTGGTCTGGTAGAGTTTTTCACAATACTTTTGAAGTCCTTCCAAGTTGGTATATGGTCGTCCATGGTCCAAGCACGCTTGAGAAAGGTCCTTGAAGTCATCCTCCCTAAGAACATAAGGTCGAGACTTCTTTTTGTTTACGAACGAAGCAAGTGGTTAAGGCCACAATTGTATCCTTTTTGCGACAAGGTTCTTGCAAGACTCTCAACGAACCGGAAGATGGAGCAATTATGCCTTCTTGACAAAGTATTGATGGTTGATGACGAGCCAATGCGGTATGTCTTCAATGGAGACTTTGCTGTTACTTTTAACAGTCATGGCATGATGAAATGACGTTACCCAATGCATCAAATATTATACCCAACCTTGTAACATCATTGCTTCCGTTCATCCTTCCACTGCGCTCTTACACCTCGGTAAAAGATTACCTGTGTGGGCACTACATAGATGGAAATTACAAACATAGACTGCTAGAACAATGGCACATGGACCGAGTATTACGAGGTCATAATTACGAGTAATTTCTACATTGAGTTCTCCAGCTGTTTGTTGTCATTTAATTTAATCTATGAATAAAATAGTTACTTGTTATTACCTCCATGCTTAACTCCTACTTGGATGCTTATTTTGTTTCTTCTGCACTACATTCATTGCCCCTACATGTGTCCGCGGACTGTAGGATCCCACTATATAAGCAGTGTATCTTGGATCGCCAAATCCAACTACATCGTTTGATGCCTTTCTATACTTCATCCCTACAAGAAAGTTACAGTTGTCTCTATTCTGTAAGGCTCACTTCCAAATTAATAGAAGATTCCCAGATTCCTAGTCACAATACCTTGTTCCAATCTTATCCTGGTAGGATCTTACGGTCTTGCTTTGAATATCAATACTTGATCCAAAGTCCAGATTTTGTCCTAAAGTCCGGATATTGTTAAATGTGGCATTTTGGTATAGGCTTGTATTAAATGGGTTTGAATATGGGGTTGGCTTTGTCATGCCTTTGGGAGTCTTGTTTCGATCCAAGTGAATGATTAAGCTTTTGCTTACTTGATCCAAATACCATTTTTGCCATTAAGTGAGAAACTCTAACGGTGCTTGCCAACAGCATAAGTGAGAAACTTTAACGGTGCTTGCCAACAGCATAAGTGAGAAACCCATCATGAAGATGGTAAACTTGTCCGTGTCTCGGTGCTTGCCAAGAGCTAAAACATCTTGACTAAATCCTTTGATTGTCTGGTAACCTGCAGCCAAAGCTTGTTGAGGTGGAATCTAATGCCAAATGCGTGACATTACAAATAGGCTTAGTAATCGTAGACTACATCATTGTCCGCATCATATTGTTGGTTGTAGCAACAAACAAGCAAGTTCCTATTGTCGGACATTTGCAACCACATGTTGTGCACCATCTTGGTTATGTTGTAGGATAGCATTTCTGCCTGTTGCATAAGGTCTAGATCATCAAAGTATTGCATATAATTAAGGTATTTAGATTTGTCTATAACAAAGCAAAAAATCAACATTTAAGTTTAAGGTTATATGTAGAAGTGTAGACATAGATCAACTCTAGGATTTGATAGCAAAGTGGACATACGTACTATGTCCATGAAGCTATTTCATTGTTTATAGTAAAAATGCTAGAAACCTTGCGAGCAATCATTGCTTCTTTCAACTTTGCACGCGATGAAAGCCATCAACCTTTAAATGTTGAGGTCTAGAATTGCCACTTCTTTGAATGGCTTTACATCTCTGTATTGTGTCCAAAGTCTAACATGTTCTTCTCAAAACTGTGGACAAATGAGATTGTTTTGTCTGAATATCAAGTGATGTGGTTTAGTGAAGGAAACTCTCTATCAACCATCTTCATAATGGGTGATGGCAAGGGAGAACATTCCATACTCTAACTTCAAGGGCTTTATGGCGGATAGCAACAACCACATCAGTCTATCATTCAGCATCCCCACTCTAGATCTCACAGATAGCAATGCTTATCGCTCAGCTGTATTTGAGGTTGTAGACATGGCACATCATAGCGGTCAAGTCGCTTACTTGTTTGACATGGTCTAACATGATCTAGGAATTCTAGAGGCCTTTACTAGGTTGCATATGTCTTTCCAAGTTGATACTGCCCTCTAGGCATTCTTTGGACATCTTGAACATGTCCACATTTTCTTTGCATTGCCCTAGGAAAACCTTGTCTTGGATGTATGAGTTTGGACTCTTCAACTTAAGTTTGATGATGCTATTGAGTAGTCCTCCATTTTTAGTCGGACAAAAGATATAGATAGCCATTCTAATGTTAAGTGAACTACGTATTCGGAACCTCTCTATGACAGCAATGAGTGAATTGCCACAAAGTAATTTGACCGTGCCCTCTACATCAAGTACAAAGAGTTTGGCGAACAACTTTTTATACAAAGAGCTTAGCAAATTTGTTGTTAGTAGCTAGAGCAATAGCAAATTTCTTAGCAATAGGGTTATTATTGACCTCATTATCTACAAGCTGAATGACTCTCTCAACAAACTCACGACGCACACCGAATCCCGCCGTGGCACCAAACGAACAAGAGAAAAATTCACTCAAGAAAGCACTTGCACTTAAGAAATAAAAAAAGAAATTGATAACCTTGTTGTTTCTACCAAGCCGCAGTCGCACTTTCTTTAAGCCCACACCTCTTTGTATCCAACTAATAGCATCGGAATAGAAGCAAAACTACCTCCCTCAACCCAACTTGTTTCAATACACATGTCAATACTCCTATGTGTCGTGTCTTCACAGTTAATAGTCATATCTTAGCAAGCCTACAAGAAAAAGTGCACATTCCCTCAAAAAGACTATTTGATCAAATAGATTTGACATAGGAAAGTGTCAACAATCAAGATATGGGCAAGTATTGAAATTCATGTTGTACGACAATACCATGGGATTGTCTTTGGGATTTTGTCAAAGGAAAGAACACAAACTTGGATTTCCCGTGCACATTTTGCGAGTTTCTACTACGGAAGTCCCAAAGGCGAGGAGAGTTGAAAATCCTAGAGTAGCCAATATCCTATTAAAAATTCAGAGGTATTTAACTTTTCTAGTAATGTAAATAGATTTCATGCGATAACAATTAAGATTTTTTATTCAAATATTTATTACAATATCTCTACTTGTAGAATTCATAAATTTTGTTTCCACTACATAGGTTATAGATGTATGTGCATGGATTGTAGATGAATGCGCATGGGTTGTATATGTATTGGTTGTAGATGTATGTGCATGGATTTTTTACTAAGTTTGTTATGAGGGCAAAATGAAAATTATGGCCTGAATTATCATCAAGCACATGGTGATAAACACAACATAGCATCATGTTGTGCATTCGTAATTAATGTTTCAAATTTTATGATCAATATAAACCATGACAAAACATTGTGTGATGCACCTTGTGCACTATGAATTTTCACTGTGATGAGTGAGGATTTTTTAAATGTTGTACAGTTGCGTTTATGTTTTTATGATCAATTCAACCTTGATAAGATCACCTTATATCTAACTCATATGTACGCAATTTAGTTTGTCACTTTATGTATTTAGATCAATTTAACTTTCTCAAGATCACTAATAAAATTTACAAGTACTCAATTCGATTTGTCACTCGTTTCCTTGCAATTTTATTGTTTACATCTATATCTTGATTTATTTTCTCTATTTCGTTTATCTCCACTTCTATAACAATATATATGCTATTTTTGTATTTCAATTTATATGGTACTACATGTATATTTCTAATAATTTTCCTTCCTACTTCATGTGTTATGCACACATTTAGGTGTGAATATGGACAAAACATTGAAACTGAAGTCATCAAATATGACGTTAATAATATCTTTGTTGGATATTCAAGGCCAAATAGTCAAGATACCAAAAATTGGCAGCTAAAAGAGCTGCAAAAAGAAAACGAGTCAAAAAGGAGGCAATGAAGGAGGCTTTATAGGTTGATAACGAATAAAAAAAGGCAGCTATAGTTGAACATGGCAATGTGGGTAGTGGAAGCCTTAACCTGCCTCCACCTCCCATGGTCCCTCCACGACCGCTTATGCCCACCATACGCAAGCAACAAGCAAGTTGCATGCAAGTCTATTAAACAAGATTGCTCATGTAAGTTTGATGCAAAACAATTATATTTGGATGATATGCTATGCACCATACAAACTCATTGTTTTGATCATATCAACAAGGAAGATATAGAATGCCATCAATTGTCCTAGATTGGATATCAACACTCATTTGGTGGCCCATAATCCTCTCGAATAGAGGCCTGGATCCAATCTGCTCTCTAATAAATCTTGACTATACCTCAAGTCATGAATAAGCATAGAAGAGAGGTGTTGCATGCCGCTAAATGAAGGGAGCAATTTTCAAAAGATACTCTTATTATGCCCCACGATGTTTTGAATATCTCTAACAAGTAGGCACAACAATTATGGCAACTTTATCCATCCGACCTACATAATGTTAGACTTTAGGTCCAAAACAACAAGGACTCCATTGTTCACTACCAAGAATTTGGTGTCATTGCTATCAATCAAGTGCTTGAAAGAGATGACAAAGCACCTTTTCCCCTTGACGTACGTACACTTCGGTAATGGCAGATTATGGTTCAATATGGATGCAACAAGGCATTGTCGAAGGAAATCACGTTCAGCACAAACTCCAAATATGATCACAACCTCCACACTTCTCTCTCTTTCAAGTTATAGAATCAAAACATTATCGTAAGTCAATTTCTTCTTTCACCATATATCAATAGATGTTTTATCACTCGTCAATATGCTCTCATGAGGGTATGATGGTGGTATTTCTCCTTCAAACTTCTCTCTAAAGTTATGGTTTGCATTCTTAATCATTTTATTTTACTTTTAATTTTAATTTTTTCCATCATATCTCGTCTAATTAGTTTAAAGCTTTCCATATGTTGCAATTTTTCTTTTTTCCTCTTCTAAAATTATTTCATGTTTCTTTGTTTTCATATGTTTTTTTCCTTTTTCTTAATTTCCTTTCTAAAATGTAAAATAGACTATTTTTCAACATGATTAATGTGTGGAAGACATGTTTAATTAGTAAAGTCAAGGTCAACACGCCAGTACCAAGTAAACGTGATGTTTTGTGTCGAGAAATGATGTTGTGGTAGGCGTTGAGATTCCTCAAATTAGTGAATAATTTACAAATAGTGGTGGAAAGATGTAATATAAGGTTCACTTCATGGATTATGTTACGTTATTAAAGTTTTCACCGAGTTTTAAGTGTGGTTGAGATGAAATTGCCATCAAGGACAATTCTGAAGAAAATCTCAAAAATGTGAATCTACAAATTTTGAAGGAAATATTGGTTATAATGGTTTATTCTTTATATTTTGGCCGCTAGTAATGGCAAATGATTTGTAAGCTGTGTAATGCGTGATGGCATGTGTGATGGCATGAAAATGGTAATGTTCAATGGCATGAAGATATTATTGTATAATGTGTGATGGCATTGTACATTTTTAGAATCACTTGTACATAATTAATGGTCACTTTTGTACATAGGAGTTGGTAAATTTTGTACAATATATAGCTAGTGGTCACTTTTGTACATAAAAATTTTTAGAATGATATATAATTATTTTGGAAAGTAAGTGCCAAAAAGTGAACATCACAAATTATAGTTGTAATTGGATATTATCGGATGTTGAAGGATGTAGCCGAATAAAGTGTGGATAAAAAACCAAAAACAACTTAATTGTTATATTGGGAGACAAACCCTCTCCCAAAATAATACATGTTGTGGACTAGAGTTAAAGTGCACATCCTAACGCTACACTATGGCAAAATATGAGTTTCCATTAAATTGGGAGGTAATGTTCACATTAGAAATCTCTAGAACAATAGGTACTAGGAATGACATTATATTACAATTCAAACTATAATTTTTGAAAGAAGAACATATAAGTTGACACTTCTTTTATACCACATATGTTCAATGAATATAAATAACTTAGTTTTCAAAGTCAAGCCTTACAAGTTACAAAGATTACTCAAAGCTACTAAACCAGATTAACACCATGCTCAAAGATTAGCTCAAAGCAAGCTACATGACGGATCAAAAGCCAGTTGCAACAGATTCAACTAAACATAATTTTGAAAATCTTATTTAAACTCAAAAGAATTCGAGTTCAACTCGTCAAATACAAAACTTTAAAGAGAAGTAGGGAGTTTCAAATAATGGTGTCGAAAAGTGGAAAACAGATTGCACACACATCACCTTGGTTTGAGCTAAAGAATGCACCATCACTAAGTGTAGTGATGTAAAAAGAAAATTTGCACACACTTTAGCTCCACTAGAGCTAAAGTCTGCACCAACATTTACTTCTTGTAATAAAGCATGAAGGCAATTACTGGAATTTTTGGTTCCAAAGTGAAGGCAATTTACCACGTCTTTATATAGAAGAGGAAATAAAAACATACTATAGTCACTGATACAGAAAAAAATTTGAGAAAATAAGATGCCAATAATTTAGCTTGAATCAACTACAAGGTGAACAATCAATACTTTAACGCGATGATTGGCATTAGATATAGAGATTATTCAAATACATTTATCTATAAACTCAGCACCAATGGATCTAATAATACTACATAAAGTATTATGGATCACAATATGATAACCTAGAAAAAAAATCATTTTTTTGAGTCTATTACAATTCCGACGTAGTAATGCTTCCAAGGAGGCCTTGATAATCACTATTTGCCCCCTTCGGAATTTGGTTGTTGGATCTTGTCCCCGACTTCCATCCCTCTTTGAAGACCTAGGTTTCCATGTTATCAAGGCAAAATTGCTACTCTCCCACATTACAACTATCCTCTTTTCAACTATCCAATAAAGGTTGCCATATGTATTCCAATATTTATAGAACTTCATGACATCCCAACCGCTCCATATAGGACAAAAAAATTGGATTTGAACGGTATTTAGCTTACCCGGGTTAAAGTTTCGATCTAAAATTGCTTGAGCAATCCAAATTGGACGATCCTCTCTATTGCAGGGCCGCAATGCAACAAAGTAACCAACGAATAGGTCGCGACCAACTCAAAATGAAGGGAGATGACGATTGCGCCTCTGGCCAACAAAATGGTCATCTTCACCGTACTCTTTGCAAACCTCACCCTCTGCTGTGAATTCATCTTTGACGGCATGGGCGATTCACGTCGTCAACCAAAATCCGTCTTTCTAGGATAGAGGTGTATTCATTGGAAGAGTTTGAGCACCTCTAACATCACGCCAATAGTAGGATAGAGGCTCAAAACGTGAATTGGCTTCAATACTCCCGCGATGATTGCTCCCAATGATCGATGAATCCAAAAGTTCCTTCACCACCTCAAGGAGATGTCGCATCGTAGAAGGCTTCAATGCACCAAGTTCTCCACGAGGCCATAAAGAACTTCCTTCAGAATCCTCCTCCCAGAATTTAATGCCATTGCCTTCCCCTCCTTTAGAAAGCCAATCCTTGTTGTGACAAAGGATTTTATATTTCATTACCAGACAACCACTTGAGTCCAGATAAAACTTGAACTAATGAGCCTTCGTATGACCCTGCAAAGCTTTACTATTGTCCGCAATCATATCTCCGATAAATTTGTATAAGTCAGGAACGACTTGGATGAGGTGCGGAATTGTAGGAATCCTTCCATTTTTCATGAACAACCTCATAAGAAAAAGAATGGTTGGAAAACTCTCCTTCCCTAACGCCATATTCCAATGTCTAAACATTGCATCTATATTGTCATGTGTGTGACCAACTAGCATGAAATTAACATATAGCTCGTAGAAGATGCGTTTTGCAACAAGGATAGACCAAAATTAGAAAAAAAACCTATTTTTGTTAGCACCAACAACATTGTCCATTTACACATATAATATTGAGTGGTCCATCTTATCATGCATATTAGTTAGAACCTCCTGGGGCGACGACTTTATTCGAAATGAAGTCCCAATGTACAAAAACACAATCACTGTGGACCTACATCTTCTTTTGCCATAGCAGTGACGCTTGTGCTCCAAGTTGACTAAGCTTCTTTTTATCCTAATATTTATCACACGTAGAACAGTGGGCAAAATTGTCTCTTCCTATCTTTGCATAATACTCAGGGAGGCTCACCCGCCGAATCTTACTCTAGTTTGAGGCTAAATTGGCGGCAAGCCACAGGAAGCGAGGTGCTCATATAGAAGCGGTACTTGATCCTTCTACTTAAAACTTGCAAAGAATACCTTTGCTACAACCTTTTTTCACATGGAAGAACACAAGACTTGTGAGGCATGTGGTCCGCATGTCTAGTGAAGATGGTTGCAAGAGCGGCGGTAGCTACAACCGTATGACGTCTAGGCTTTTGCAAACTAGTATTCCCGTGGTATTGAGCAACATGACCGCCGGCAGCGTCCTTTTCATTTCGATAGAAAGTACTCAAACTCACAACTATGATTTTTATCCACACATGCGCGCAAACATCTACACCCTTAAGAGTTACAACCCTCCTATCCACAGCTTTTCCATGAAACTGTCTGTGAATGACAATTGTACTATGATTTCAAAATTACACAAAGGTCTCATCGTACTTGCGCGTTCAAATCACTTTTATTTTATCTCTAGGATAGTGTTGGACGCAATTTTTACTACAGCAACTATAGCTTGCGCTACCTAGATGGACTAAGGGGTCATGAGAAATTGAGCATTCCTACACAATATTGGACGGGTATGCCTTGAGAAATTGTCGTACGAATGGATGCTCCGACCAAAAGGTCTATTATGATTTACCATCCATAGATTGTAAACGTCCCTAAGGCAATGATGGAAGAATCTAGCATCGTTCAAGAAGACTAGTTGAATTGGCCAGGACTTAAATGAGTATCTCCATTCATCAGGAGCTTCATCCTCAACAAAAGTATTGGACACTAGTACAACAACATTTGAATCGAGAAGAGGATTGGAAGAACTTAGAATTTCACTGAATCTAATGTTGCAAACCAACCCCATTGCAACGCGCACACCCGTTGTATTGCGAAGCAAAACGATAATATCAACCCAGAGCTGGCAAGGAATATCATCAAACTCAGGAAGGATTGGATTCATCGGAGTGTCAACATGAACTTTGTCCTTCTTCAAGGAAGGCATCTTGGATTGTGGTACAAGAAATATTAGATCACACTACATATCAATGTGGGTGGATAGGAGGGATGCATGGAAATAATTGCAGATGCAAGTGAAGTGGGTAGTTTAGCTCAAGTTGAGCTAAAGCAAGACACGTGAATAAATGCCACATTTAACTAAATCTAGACTTTAGGATGAAATCTAGACTCAAGCACAATATTATGTACAGGATGCTAGACCCAAAAACACTGTCAATGTTACCATTATAGCAAAATATTGAAAAATATTACAATAAATGAGCACGAAGAAAGACAATAATAGCCATTGAGTTGTTATCATGGGTCAAAACTGAATGAGAAACTGATCAAACGACAGTTACATAGAGGGATCTCCCTATAAATACATACATTGATAGATCTGCCCATCCATGAAACACATATCAAGTAAGCATAAAAGTAATAGGCATTCAAGTAGGGCGCAAAGATAGACAATATAAGCCATTGAATTGTTATCATGGATCACCAATACACAATAAGAAACTTATCAAATGATAGCTACATAGAGGGATCTTCCTATAGATACATTGATAGATCTACCGATCCTTGAAACACATTAACTAGCAAGCATTAAAGTAATAGGTGTTCAAGGGCAATCGAAGAAAGATAGTAATACTCATTGAAGACTTTATTCATAAATCAAAAGTGAATGAGAAGTTGTGGCAAAACAAAAATGGTAAAACCAACCATGTAATGCAGTTTAGTTCTACAAAGTTTGCAGTACTCGGTCACCGTGCCATGATTCAAGCAGTCTTCGTTTGTACTTTCCATCCATCTGATGTTGACATACATAATTTTTCACCGAGGCATAAGATCGCAGCGGAAGGATGAACGGAATCAATGCTGCAGTAATATTTGGTATGACATTGGATGCATTGGGCAAGACCATTTCACCATGCCAAGGCTTCGGAAAGTAGCAAGCCATGTCTCCGTTAAAGACATGCCGCATTGGTTGATCATCAACCATCAACACTTTGTCAGGAAGGCAAGTTTTCTTTGTCTTTTGGTCTATTGATAGTCTTCGAAGAACCTTGTAACAGTAAAGATAAAATTGTGGCCTTGAGCACTTGTTTCGTCCATAAACGAAGAGAAGTTTCGACCTTATGTCATCGGGGAGGAGCACTTGAAGAACCCTCTTCAACCGTCCGGGGACCATGGACGACCATATACCAACATGGAAGGACCTCAATAGGATTTGGAAGAAATCTATGAGACTAGGTCAAACAATAATGTTGTTGTGATCGAAGCGTCGGGGGGTGCAGTTATAGTATTGCTCAAAGCAAAGCAATGAGTTCACAGACAATACGATTATTTTTTTGAGTCGTCGCGGACTGGCTGCGAACATAACAAAAGAGAAGAGCTGGAAGTTAGATGGGAAAATATTCTTATCTAGGCATCACAGAAAGAGAGGACATGAAGCGTGTTACATGTGGTAGTTGTAAACCATTGACAAGGATATATTAAAGCCATATTAACAAATAAACAAATCACCGATAGCAGTGCTTAGTCAGTGACATTTTCCGTTCTTGGAATCCCATAGTTTAGAACACCCTAATACGATATTACGTGCGATGGTAGACTTCCTAAATCCAGTACTAGCCCCACATCCGGAAAGAGGATTCTCTCGAACAAAATCAGCAACAGGGAGCTTAGAGGCAATCATAATCTGCAGCCACGGAAGCATGGTGTTCATGAGGAACCGGTCCGGCGATTCACCAGACCACTCCAAAGGATGAACAGCGTTGAACTGCCCGTTGAGGAGGTTCTTCTCTGGGCTATCGTCAACAAGCAATGCTCGATCAAGGTCCACATGCTCAAGAATACCTCTAAGTTTTCTAAGATCTTTCATCATGTACTTCTTGTCTGTCTTGCCCTTGCTTCTAGGAAAGGAAGAAAACGTCACATCGTTCTATGACTAAACCGGCAGTTGCTCTCGTTTGACAGAAGAACCAGACAGAACACAATTTAACATGAATTCAATGTTTCTCGGAATGGCACAACTCCATACCACAACATTAGCCTTACTCCACAACCAATGCAAAAACGGAACACAGTCGGGTCTAGGGATACAACCGCGACCGCTATCAGTTCTGTGGACCAGAAATCCATTCAAGTCCAAGACGACCGTGTACCTCGGATCCATTACCTTTCCAGAGCGAGGGGCGACAGTCAGAGCGGGTGGAGGTATTTCAGCTGCAGCGAACCAAAGAGCAAGCGTTAGTAGAGAGCAAAGGACATCAAAAGATCTTCCTATCTAGCAGTATAGAGCACCAAAAGGAGGAGGTTTGGACATCAAAAGATCTTCCTATCAAGATCTATAAAGCACCAAATGAAGGAGGCGAGGACATCAGAAGATCTTCCCATCTAGATATATAGAGCACCAAGAAGGCGATGACCTCAGAAGATATTCCCATCTATTGAAACATCCCAAAAAGAGGAGAGTAGTGAAGTAGAGCGGCCTCCAAGAGATGTACCTTCAGTACAAGGTCGACCACCAGAATGGACACCGCAACGTGCAATCATCTCCTCAATAGCAGCTTCATCATGAAGCAACTCCGAGTCGACCTTGTAATCTTGGCTAAATTTTAGTGAGTCTGAATCTACATCATTGACTGCAGACTTCAACACGTTCGCAGGAGGACTCAAGGCGTGTAGAGATTCGCTGGCCTCATCGAATATCCCAGCCAACAATTCTTCCGCAATCTCCACGCCATCTAGGGAAGAAGTCCGAGCTTGAGGAGTTGGAGAAGACGCGGAGCAATCAGTAGCAAGAAGTCTGGCAAGTGTATGTACAGCCGAGTGTTGCTCACGATCCGAGATAGTCCCCAGTGCAGTGTTGGAACTAGGCTGAGATGATGCATCTACCTCCATTGGCATCGCGCCGGACATAGGACGTTGAACATCGTCCGATGGAACTTTTGGTGGAGATAAATGTACAATCGGACATGGCACTCTCATCCTAGAGCCAAATTTTCCAGGGTATACTCCGTCGCGTATTTAAATACTAGCTTCTTATATTTCGAAACGATTGGTTTCGGCAACAGCGCAACAACTGCCTCGATGTCCTGTGGCAGCTTTTCAACAAGGGCCTCAACAAAGTTATCCTCGATGCCTTCATCGGCCGTTCCACTCACACCTCCATGCTCGATGTCGGACAACGACGCCACTCCATCCATCGCCTCGGTATGAGCAGCAAGACGTACCACCACGTCTTCACCAGTGCATGCACTCACGTCCTGGATATTAGGCCACCGTTGAGCATTCCAAATGGAGGGATCCCCCTTCGCACATAACCCCGACGGCATAGATTTAGGACAGAGAATTAGAACATGATAGAATTAGGGTGCTCAAATTTTCAAATTAAAAACAGGCAAAGCGTAAGACCAATGTGGATAAAAAGATCCTCCTATCCTCCAGTACTCACTGAGGAATGAAGGATCCTCCAATCCACAAGGACTAACCGAAAAACTTCTAAAACAAAAAAATTTACAATAATATACAAAAAAAGTTACAGTAGTAAACCAAAAAAATTCCCTATTAGATTGGTGAGCATCTAAAAAATTGTTATGAACCGTCAGAAGATTAATTGTTCTGGTGATTGAGTTTGGAGTGAGCCGCTGCATCATACTTGAAAACTGTGCGGAGAGGAGCCTTCTCTTATAGGAGCCTGAGACGATAGAAACTCCTCATGCTGATGGGGTAGCGGCTCCTTCGAGACTTTCTTCTTTAAGATCTTACTCTTTCGAGGCTGCCGAACTTGGACCTCCTCCTCCTCGTCCTCCGGCTCGTCCTCCGGCTCGTCCTCCCCCTCGTCCTCTAGCTCGTCCTCTGGCTCGTCCTCCCGCTCGTCCTTTGTGCTCAATTCTTCATTAGAGGGCTCTTGCCGACGTTTCATCCGCGTCTCTGGGTTGATGTCCTCCTCCTCATCTTCGTTCTCCTGCTCTTCCTCCTCGTCCTCATTTGCCTCCTCCCTCTGCGTTTGCTTGGATGCCACAATCACCTCTTGCTCGTCGGCAGAGACCGAATTCTTACGATCGTGCCCTCTCTTGGAGGCCCGCTCCTTCTTCCTGGGCTGTCTATCCCTGGGCTCTATCATCATGGGCTCCTTCATCCTGGGCTCCTTCTTCCTGGTTCGTTTCTCTTGTTCTGGAACTGTTACAGCAGCCACTTTTCAAGAGTCCCAGATACCTGTGGCCGTCGTTATGGCAGCTAGACGTTCGTCCTTCGAATAGACGACCTCGATGACTTGCGCGCCCTTTGTCTGCAAGCAAAATCGAGCGACACAAATGAGAACCTGGAATGCCAACAAGCACAATGCATCAACGAGAATCACACATCATAGCATACCGCGGGGAGATCCAAATACATTCCTATCCACTTCCCAAACCAAGCCAGGTTATTGCAGGGCCTCCACCGATGTTCACAATGACATTCTTGGGCGCCGCAAGTGTCCCAATAATATCATCAACCGCATCGATATTGAAATTCGCCCACCTGAGCTGATTCCACTATGTTGTCGTATTCTTGAAATCCAATGCAGATACTACAGACTTGAATGGCATGTCGTTCCCAAAGAATCGACGAAAGGATGCCGTAGGCTGGCAACCCTGTTCATTCCCATAGACAAAATTGAAGTAGAGAGGAAGTGTCAGTTCAGGAGTTGGAGGTCTCTTGAAGCCCTCAGTACCCTCCGTGATATATAATGTCGATGAAAAATTCCATGGTTTGATCTGGTGAATCGTCAAACCCTTCTCTGCAATAGCATTCGCAACGTCCATCATACCATCCCGGTCGGTGATAAACACGCCAGGTTTACGAGCCCTCCGAAATTGATGCTCATCCTTGTACTCCTTGGCCTGCAAACTCCGAGACCTTTAATTCATTGACCGCATCACCGTACTCCGTCTCCGTGTAAGACACATCCTTCTGAGTCTTTGACTTCAGCGGCTTCGACTTAAAGTAGTGCATAAACTCATTTTTGATGAGTCTCTTCTTCTTCTCGATGCTGCACCAGTATTTAAGTCCCTTAAGAACAGGAGCCTTCTTCGTGGACTTGGTCGACTTAATCGAGCACTTCTTCTCCATGACCAGCTTAGCAACTCTGTCAATATCGGTCTCCCACATGGCATACAGCGGCTGAAGATCGGCCTTTCTCGGGGCCCTACTTTGGTACCGCCTTTGCTTTGCCCCCTTCCTCCTCACCACAACATCCGCATCATCGGCCTCGTTGGCAGAGTCGTCGTCCGCACCGCCACGAAAAGTGCATTGCACCCCGTATGGATTAGGTAGTAGACCACTAATCCAGTTCTCCTGGATGCAATGCGAGGTCTGATAAACCCGCTCATCGACGAAGAGAAGCGGCAGCTTTGGCTGACCAGTGGCATCATCTTTTGTGAAGTCATTCTTCGTGAAAACAGCGGGAACCTTATCTAGCCAAGCCTGCATGAAAAAATCGATACAAAAACATCATCAGAGACTCGGATCGAAGAAAGCACAAGGGTATGATAGGAAGATCTTCCCATCCAGTGAGACGCTGAAGATAGGAAGATCTTTCGATCTATAAGAATGACGCGAAGTCTAGAGGCAGAGAAGATAGGAAGATCTTTTGATCTAAAAGAATGATGCGAAATCTAGAGGCAGAGAAGATAGGAAGATCTTTCGATCTACAAGAATGATGCGAAGTCTAGAGGCAGAGAAGATAGGAAGATCTTTCGATCTACAAGAATGATACGAAGTCTAGAGGCAGAGAAGATAGGAAGATCTTTTGATCTATAAGAATGACGAGAAGTCTAGAGGCATCGAAGTTAGAGCATACGCTAATGCAACGGGGTCAAAAGGTGCATGGGAAATCCTTAGAACGACAACATCCAACAATAATAACAGACGTCAAAGGACACTGCGGATAGAAAGATATTTCGATCTTTGTGACCACTGCGGTGATTAGAGGACCCTTGGGATAGGAATATATTCCGATCAATTCCGTGGTAAACATCATAACAACGCGGACAAGAAACTGCAATTTAACAAATGGTTTCAGACTTACATTGAATTGAGGCGAGTGTGCCAAACCATTTGGAGACGGCTTTGGACACCCCGCTTGGGCCCAGCTCTTCTGTGCAAGTCCCAGTTGAGTAAATAATTGCTCTCCGCCCTAACTCCGGCCAGATCTTAGTTAAGGATTCTTGAGTAATAGCACAACTTCCCAAAGTTGGCTGGATCTGCCCAAACGACGGTAATTATGAAGCTTTGTGCGTCGGCTAGTTCATCATCACTAAGAGACTTCTCGGCAATAAGGACTTTATGCGCAGCGACGCAATGTTGCCCATCGATGATAACGTAGTGCATATCATCTGTAATGTCCCGTCTTGTCGGCTTTGTCACAAAATACTCGAATATACTATCGACGGGATCCACACCAAAGTTGTCAGCAGCAGGCTTGTTCTTAATCGGCATAACTTACAGATGCTGAAGCGAAGCTTGAAACGGCATCGTCCGCTTGTGGTCAACGATCTCGCCAACACGTTTCTTCTCGAGCTTCCGATACACCACCACCCCGGGTGTGGCCCTATGCAGACGTTGAATTCCGACGACGAGGTCAGTCTTCGCATCGTCAAGTCTCTTTACCGGGCGCGTACCAAATACATGCAGACTCGAGAATTCTTTCTCGTACAACGCCCTCACTTTTTGCAGGTCTTGTGCCGAATACTTCGAAACAGAACTGCTCGATAACATCACAGCCTGAGCCAATGAGAATTCTTCAATCTTGGGATCTGACTTCTTCCGTTGTTTCTTCGTGTCCCCAGCTCCTGAAGTCTCCCCAGCTGCCTCTGACGGCCTCTTCTTCTTTCTGGAAGGTGTAGGCGCATTCAACTTGGCCAATTCGCTATTAGCGGCATCACGACAAGCTCGGAGCTCCGCCCAACTGTCTATAATTTGGTCAACGTCAGGTCCCGTCCTAGCAATAGAAAAACCGTGATCTTCGACCGGAACACAAAGTCGGGGGACCATATCCTTTCTTGATACAAAAAGGCCGTAGATCCTCGAACACTTCGCACTTGCAACAAACTCCTTAATAACAAGAACAACAGTGTTTTCAATTCGAGGCACGTCCACCACATCCAGCAGCTCCACGTTCTGAATCGTGAGTGCTATCATTTCTTCACGTCCCTCGGCAACATCGGCTACAAACATAACTGGCGCAATTTGGATTGTCCGCTTCGAATCATCCCCAACCCAAGCAAGACCCCATTCAGTGACATTACTTGCTATGAACAAGGCGCTCAGTTTAGGTTCTTCGAATGTGCGGCCAATGGCCTTGACACCACAGTTCACCACATCACGGAGGCAGTGAGGATGCCAGTCCTTGTTTGTCTCCAACCAGGTAATCAAGTTTGCACTGCTCATACAAACAGAATGGTCAGATCAAACGGCATGACGGGATAGGGATCTACCGATCAAAACTAAACCAAACGTCGCAAAGTATCCACGCGAAGGGATAGGAAGATCTACCAATCCACAAACACACAAGTAACCCAAGCCCGATCACCGCAGTGTGGAATAGGAATATATTCGATCTACGAACACCCTCTGCACCCATCCCGATCCCATGCCCAACAAGGAGAGATGGGAAGATAACCGATCCACAAACTCTCAAGCATCAGAAGGCCACCATAGTGTGGGATAGGAATATATTCCGATCAACAAACAACCTCTGAACTAATACCGAAGCTATGATCCCACGAGGATAGATGGGAAGATCTACCGATCCATAAACACTCAAGCAACCCAAGCCCACTGCAGTGTGGGATAGGAATATATTCCGATCAACAAATAGCCTCTGAACTAATACCGGTCCTATAATCCCACAAGGATAGATGGGAAGATCTACCGATCCACAAACACTCAAGCAACCCAAGCCCACTGCAGTGTGGGATAGGAATATATTCCGATCAACAAAGAGCCTCTGAACTAATACCGATCCTAAGACCCCACATGGATAGATGGGAAGATCTACCGATCCACAAACTCTCAAGCAACCCAAGCCTAGAGCAGAGTGGAATAGGAATATATTCCGATCAACAAATAGCCTCTGAACCAACACCGATCCTATGACCTAACAAGGATAGATGGGAAGATCTACCGATCTACAAACTCTTAAGCAACCCAAGCCCACCGCAGAGTAGGATAGGAATATATTCCTATCATCTAAAACCCTAAACCTCAAGGAGATATCGCTATATCTACTGATAAAGGAAGAGCTATGGAAACCTTTCCCTCAATAAGGAGAGATATATTGAATTTTCTATCTACTGCACCTTGAATTGCAATGCATAACATAACTAAGGGTAGTGAATATCAGATGATATTCATTGATCTACGTTCCTGTGTATCACAACAGAGATAATTCAGAGCATGGAATCTTACTTGACGGGATTATCTGAGGTGGTTTCGGACATCGTGTTGTATCCAAAACAGTGCGCAATCTGAAGATCACAAGAAAATTAGTCGTTATTGATTAGTTACATGATTAATACGTTCTAGTATAATCATATTGATATTCATTTGAGGAACTCTATTCCGAAGTGAAAAAAAAAATAACTGGAGAGAATCATAACCTAGGTTTAGAACGTTGTTTTGGTTCTAAAATCCTTCAAGCATGCAAGAAAAAGCTGAGGAATAAGAATGAGCGCTGAAATTACCTTTGTCTGTATGAATCAGCGCGTCAAGGCACCCGCTGGTTAGCATTAGGGTTGCATCCGTTGGACGCACCCATTAGCTGCAATCGCTCGCTCGCTTCGTCTGTAATCAGAGCGCTGAAATTACCTTCGCTCGCCCGAACAATTTCTCGCTTGCTCGCTCTCTTAGAACCTTCAAACACCATCGCTGCTCGTGCTCCTCCTGGAATGTCCGACGATGCTCTTGATGGCGCTCACGAAATCGCCTTTGACCGAAACTAACACCTTGCACTCCTGCTGCTGCTACTCACAAATACACCTCGCACTTTTGCTGCATCTACTCACAAATTGACCTTGCACTCAAACTCACGCTAACGTACTACAGTCCATATACAACGCAGGAAAAAAAGCATGAAAAATCAATACGCGGGAGGAGAGAGACGAAGAGGGGAAGCTAAGAAAACAAGAAGCGTTTGAAAAGCAAGAATGGGAGGACTTGGAAGGGCTGGAGTTGGTGGTGGCAGGAGGGAGGTAATGGAAAATGTAATGATGATGGAACCAAGCCGTCGACCACGACGGCTGAGTTACTATTTGGCACTTCTAATGATGACTTTTTCATCATTTATCTCGAGTGAACTTCTCTACAAGCCGTAAAGTTCTTTTCTTGATTTGACTTTTCATTACTTTCTTGTGTGATTTGAGTCTTCATTACTTTATTTTCATTACTTTTCATTACTTTCTTTACGTGAACTTTTTTGAATTGTAAATTTAAATTTCAAATTTTATTTGTAGATTTGATTTCCAAATTTAATTTCACACATTTCATTTGCAAATATAATTTTTACACATTTGATTTATGAACTTACTTTTTACAATTTAATTTCCAAAGTGGCGGCCGCGGTAATCTACATGTATTATGGTGTATTTGAACATGATAATGTTTAAACTTTGGAATAACTTTCAAATGAAAGATGTTGGTTGAAAATTAACAAATGAATGAAGTAAGCCTTGTTAATTTGAATACAATGTCTAAATACATCAAAACCCAGAAGATTAATTGTTATTAAACAATCAAGGTATATACATCTCCATTTGTGGATTAAATTTTTCAAACATTGAATACAACAAAAAATACTAAACTTAAGCCCTAAACTCTAATCCTAACCCTAACCCTAATGCTAACCCTAATCCTAATCCTAAACCCTAAACCCTATCATAACCCTAATCCTACATCCTACATCCTTAACCTTCAAACCCTATATCCCTAAATGAAAAATTGATTCTAGTTATTTCTATTCAATCTTTCATTCTATATCTTTAGAAGAGTGTTACCCGTGTCCTCTGGACACAACATTTTTTTGTGTTCAGTCCCCACCTCTAGGGTTGTCATAACGGACGGGTTGAGGTGATCGGACGGGACAACCGGACGGGCGGTCCGGACGGATTGCCCGAAGAGTGCCCAGTAATTTTTGCAAGTAAAATTTTTTTACTGTGATCCCCACGTCACATACGGACGTGTCACGCCACCGTGGCACTAGGGCAGGGACGTCTCCATGAGAGGCGGGGACGTCACCATAAAGAGCCGGGGACGTCCCCGCCCCTCATGTAGGCGTCCACGCCCCTGCATCATTGAGTGGAGAGACCTTAATGTCTGGAAGCAAAATATGTTTATTACATTAAAAAGTTTCACAATAAAACAACAATTCCCTAATCTCATACTTCCAAAGGAAGTAATATCTTGTAGTTATCTAAGAAACCTTTTTCTCTCCTAGCTTCTTCTATGAATTATCACAACTCTCTTGATTTCGCATACAAATATGTAGTTACTTTTCTTGTCCTTTAATTATTCAAACGGCGCGATCTGCACACTCCTTCGGTGGACGGGCCATCCATAACCGCATCTCGAAGGACGATATCATCATCATCTGGTGCCTCATCACAATCTCGACGGTTGTCATCATTAGCTCTTTCACCGCTCTCATATGAGAATTCTCCATTGCTACCATCAGTAGTCCAAAAGCCTTCTATTTCAGAGTTGTCATTGCGAAGCTCTACGATTGTTTCACCATCGCAACGCAAGCGTCTGAATCTCTTTTGTCGATGTGCGTGAGGATCATCGCCGTCGGAATTTATGGTTGGGCCGCTGGTAGGATGAATTGCTCGATTCGGAACAACAAACGCCGGAGTTGTTGAAGAGCGTCCTGGAACATACGTGTCCAAAAACGGTTGTACAACCACGTTCGGATCTCGTGCCCCTATTCCAAGGAGGGGACGTCTACGATGCCTTGAGGAGGATGCTTTGCCGTTGTTTCTTCCTTCACGGCCTCTAGCCGCTCTACGACCTCTAGACCCTCCACGAGCATTAGTCCTTGCACTCGGTTGTATATATTGACCCATTGGATGAAGAGGCGTCCTTGTAGCGGCCAAAGGGGGTTTGCCATTTCTAGTAGTAGTAGCGGAAGTGTTTAGACCCATCCCCTCAACACCTACACTTCGTTGGAAAGGTCTATACATGGTATTCGCCGTTCTAGGAGAAGAGGAATTCCGGGAAGGCAGCGTTGGTACATTTTGGTCATTGATAACCGTAGGCAACACCACAACCGGAGATGGTTGTGGCTCAAGGTCCTCTGTGAATGCAAAAGCATCATCGGGGTCTACATATTCCGGGTCAAAACGCCGACGCTGATTAACAACCCTTTCATTTCTTCGAGTCGTCCCTACAATTGTTGTGTTTACAACATTTGCGTTAGGGTCTCCTTGAACGACTCCAGTGCTATGAAATGATGCACCCATTCCAATAGGGCTCTTTTAGCCATACCGGTTTTCAACCGATCCTTGGTTGTTTCGAGTCGCAGTATTTACTGCGTTCTCTCCCGCTCTATTGTTGTCGCCATCTCCATTTCCACCACCATAGTCTGATGGGAATTGTCTTCGTCGCGAACATTCCCGACATTGCCCCCCCTCCATTTCAAGCTCTTCAAGGTTAGTCACATTCGAAATGTCGCTCTCTGAGGAAGTAGACAAAGGTTGTACTTCATGAATGCCCTCATTTTGAGGAAGATGAGGCAAAGGACTGCGACGAGGACTTTGATTCCAAGGTCCCCAACGACCTTGAGCCAATTCTTCTTCCACATCGTCATCATCTCCGTAATAGTTTCTCGTTTCCTCAAGATGATCGGCGCCTTCCGCCCAAAGATTAGGGTGTCCACGGTACCCCAGCGGAATGCGGGGAGCTGCCATATTGTGCTCCTCCTCTTCCTTGGCTATCAACACATCAAATTCACGATTAGGTTCACCCACCGGGACCGGCCCTAGGGCATCTGGGTCAGAATCCTCCGAGTGAATATTCGCATCGTACCATCGAACGGGATCGGCCCCTGGTCTTTGTTGAAGGCATCGGCTATTGGTATAAATATACATCAATGAAGCAACCTTTTCTACCGCTAATCGATTTCGGCTCTTGTTGTGGACAAACGAGTACATACTCCAATTTCGTTCGCAAGAGCTAGGTGAACGCGTAAGGGCTAGAATACAAACAACTATTTTAGACAATGCCTTGTCTGCGATCCTGGCCCACCATTGGTGGACTTGAAGCTTTGTCTCGCGGATCTTAGATGCCTCGGTAGGGCCATATGGTCATGTGCCCTCCTCATACTATGTTTACTCATATTGGACGTCCTCATATGAGACTTCCAATACCTCCATCATTTTGCGAACAACCCAATTCAATGCTCTTTGTGCGATTTCGTCAGCCCTAAGCGCCACATTATCCTTGAGGTACGGATTCAAAAGAGCCCCGGCGTAGTGAACATCGGTAAAAACCATTTGCCACTGGGCATCAAAAGATTGCTCAAGAGTGGATGCTATGTCAGCTCGTAGAGTAAAGAGTGACTCTCTCAAAGAGTACACGTGTTCTCGCAAATTATACATCACGAGCCACGCACGACCCATGGCTCGTTCGCGGCCATCAAACGCACACAATGCCTTCAAAACATCCCCAGTCATGTGCACGTAATTATGACATCATTGCCAAAAGGCCATATCTTCGATGGTGAGCACCACATTACGCGCTGCGGTTGCTGCTTGCTCTCCATTCTGTTTATTCCGTAGGGTTGCAAAGTAGTTTACAACACCGGGGTGGTCTTTCAACTGCTCCAGCACTCCTTTGAGTCTCACCAATCGATCCAACATAAGGAAATTACAAGCAAAGCAGGTTTCAGTGGGCACTACAATATGCAGGTTTTGACTCAACTCACGAAGTATCCCCATTGTCGCATGATGGTTTCTAATATATTTGCACAATTTCTTTGCCCTCTCTATTAAATCTTTAAATTCTTGGACCTTCGCCCAATCTTCCAACATGAAATCCAATGCATGTGCCATGCACCCCTGCTTGTGAATGTGCGGGTATGTGAGAATAATATCATCCATCGCTCCAAGCATGTTGGGAGCATTGTCTGTACAAATCTGTGTCACATTCTTGGAACCCACCTTCTCAATGTAAACTTTCACTTGGTCCGCTATGTACCGCATGGACTTCTTCTCACCACTGGTGTCTATGCTCCCCAAGAATACGTCACCAGTGGGGCATGACATCATTAAATTCATGAGGGGCCTCCGATGGACATCATCCCAACCATCCGTGCATATCGACACCCCATAATTCTTGATTGCAAAACCAACTTTGGCTTCAATCTCTTTCTCAATTTGCAACCTCTCAGGTTTAATCAATCTAGTCCTCAACATGTGATATGTAGGAGGAGTGTACTCAAACTTTGCCACGGATGTTGCCCTCACTGCATCGATGAACGCTTGATTTCGCGCCACATTAAAAGGCACATTTGCTTGATAGAAAGAAGTCGCCCACTTCTCATCAAGTTCCTTCCTCTTTGCAATGTTAAAAGCATCAAGCATCCGTTGTTGATGTAGTTGCCCAGATCTAGTGGAATTCGAGGCGGTAAGACCACTCGACACATGTTCGCGATGGTTTCCTTTAGAGAGATTAGGCACTCCTTCTTGAGGCCCACTTGTTACCCCACCCGCCACATTATTTTGAGCATCGGATTGGCTTGAAGTGTCAATAGTTGGTGCCCTCGATGGACCACTTGGGCCTGAATCTCCGCCATACATGTCCCCACCAGTCATCCGGTGCGGAACAATGTTTCCACAATTGGCAAATCGACTTCGCACATAGGGAGGTAGGCTACGACAAATCGACCTCTCTGACCTGGCGCCGTATCCAAATTGAGCAAACGCACACTCACGTTTGTAGCTAAAAGTATAGTTACAGAAAACACAACTCACTTTGTCCCCGTTGTCACCAAAATTGTACCAAGGTTCCCATTCTTTTGTTTGCTTCCTTTGACTTCCCATTGCATTCACGGCTTATGCCAAAAAATGTGCAAGTCGCGTCTAAGCCAAAATACGGGGCTAGTAATAGTATAGAATCATGTAAAAATGTGAGGTGTGATAGCGCAAGTGCACTGCTTGAACCAATTTTTACATCACCTTAGCCGCACACCAGTGCCACCTGCCACCGAAATAGACTTGCAAGGAGCTCAAACTAAATTGAGGTCCAAGGGATAGAGGCCAAGGTGACAAGCGTGAGGACAATCGGCCCTCTCCAAACCTTTTATACACGAGCCAAGAACGGGTGGGACCCGATGTGCCAAGGGCGGGGACGTCTCCATACAGGGGCGGAGACGTCCCCGCCCTTACCCGGGCAGGGGCTAGGACGTCTCCCCAACCTTGGAGAAGGAGGCCTTTGGGGCATTTTGGGTGCTTAGGCACTCCTCCTCTCCATGAGGAGGGTGGAGGTTTTAATTTAGGGTGCCTTATTTTTGGTTCCGACAAGATTGCGATGCACTTAAAATAAGAAGCAGATTATGTCTACGAAGGAAGGCTTTCGGGAAAGTACTACTTTTGTCCTTTGACCGCATGCTCTCCAATAATGAACACCTTTATTAGCTCCCTTTTAGATCAAGTAGTGAATAGCATGGAAGCTATGCAAGTCCCCATCCATAACGGGTAGTATAAGCCTCTAGTAGAATGTAATGTACAAGTTCTCTAAATAAATAATTTAAACACAATTGCCCCACAAAAGATTAGGAATGTACCACACACCATTAAAGAAAAAAATAAACCAAGTAGTGAATAGCATGGGAGCTATGCAAGTCCCCATCCATAACCGGTAGTATAAGCCTCTAGTAGAATGTAATGTGCAAGTTCTCTAAATAAATTGTACCATTACAAACAAAAAGGATATTTAAAATCATATAATGTTTAGAGCAAAAGTATTGTTCACAAAATTGATTTCCTACGTTCTAAACCTTTAAATACTCCTAGTTAGTAGTAACGTTGGTGAAGGGCTCGTTCGGTCCTCCTCAGCCTACCACGTGCTTGTGCCTTTTTGCTCGCGACTTGGACGTGGGTTCCGTCGGAGTCAGCATCTGAACTTGACGTGTCAGTATCATAGCTAGGTGTGTCATCCATCACAGTCATGAACTTGCCCAATCCACCTTCCGGATACTTGCGCCATCATCTGAGCCCAATACAAGTCTACGAGACGTCGATCGTGTTCTCCTCGCTGGTCCATCTTCATCCAACACGGCCCTTAGGATTTGGGATTGCATGAGCTCGTCGAGCGCCTGCCGTGTCCCTGGACTGTGCACATCGAGCAAGAAGTCCATTCCGTCATTTCGGAAAATTTCTTTCCACTCTGATTCCGATAATTGTCTTAGTTCTTGCGGGTCCGGTTGGTCAACGTTGTGAGAAATGCAATCTCCGTTGTCGTCTGTGATGCGAACTCCGTCAACCGCCCACAACCATTGCCGTAGATGAGGTCCGAAACAAAATTGCTCCCCGTTTTCGTCCCAATGGGCATTAAAGCATTGGTAGAAGAAATTCCGTTTTCCTTGACCGTATTTGTCCTTTTACGGGATCAAATTCTTGCACACCCGGACAATCTGCTCCGGGTCCCTTTCCCAACCCCACTCGTTTGAGAGGTGCATCTTATCCAACGAGTGCATCTTCAGTTTCCAGCTCCACACCAAATCCTTTCCCCACATATGTGATTGATCAAGAGCGTTCGTCACATTGAACTCCCAATGCGGGGGCATGTATGGAACAAATCCAAAAAGTTTGTACAATCGCTCGTAAAAATTGACCTTGCACAATGAGCACCGCCGGCGTACAACCATCAAGCTAATCAAGCAAAATGGATGGTAGAAGTGCTCACAAGTGCCTAGATGCATCCCACCTTCTGGACCAAATGGGTTTAGACAAATTGAGCAAGTCATACCGTCGGATACGAAGCTCGAAGGTTGTGGCGACAATAAAATAAATTTGCCCCGATGATTGAGGGTAGTTGAAACCTCCTTTTTGAAATCCCATTTGTAACGGGACCAATCGATGGTTGTTTGCCCACTAGCGGTTTTCACCATCGCCATTTCATCCATCTTGAAAAGATCATCTACGAGGGCCCACGATGTCAAACCAAACACCCTCTCCTGGTTGTTTTCAGTATAGTTGTTGTCGATTTTTTGGAATTCCGCCACCAATTGTCGGGACCGATCGACCATGAAGACGCAGGTCAACTTCCATTGATAATAATGTTCTACCAACACATCCAAGCGACTTTGTAGTCTTGAATTCTCTTCAAGCGCTTTAGCGAGCTCTTTGCTGCCGTCACCCCCCGCACCCTCTTCTTTGTTGACCATAGCTTTGTCTGCGTTGGTAGGGGCCTCATCAAACGACAATGAATCGTCTTGGGTTGACACGTGTACAAGCCCTTCCTCCTCCCGTCGTGGATTCTGATCTTCTATGGTCATTGTACTAGCTTGTAGGGCAAGTCAGTGCTCCTCCATATCACGTCGTTGCTGGTCAATAACAATGTTTTTATCATTGACTTCAACTCTCAACTTGCGAACCTCATTACGCAATGACAATAGTTCTGTTGTCTTCCCTTCCAATTGGTTTAGCAAGGTTTGGATAGTGCTGGCAAAAATAGCACCAGTAGAGGCTTCTAACGTTCGATCAACAACCGCGGGGGATTGTACATGAGCCCCAACTTCATTAACGGTATCGTTAACGACTACGTTAACCGTCTATTCCACCCTCTTTTGTTTGGTGCGCGCTTGTGTCCTTTCGCTCTTTGTGATTGGAACGTGGAATCCGTCAGAGTCTATATCCGTATTTGAGGGATCGGTCTCGTACGTGTCGACCGGTTCAATCTTCGCCATCAATTTGCCCAATCCGCCTTCTCGATACCCCCGTGTCCCCATTGAAATCAATCCATTCGTCGGAGAAGGAACTCTTATGCTATCTCCCATGGCTTTCAAGGTGGACCAATCCACCCTCTTGCCCAACTTTACCTCCGTGTGGACACCTCGCACAAGGAAGAAATTTACTTCATTGCGTTTGATATAAAGGATGTCGTACAAGACCTGGTATACTTCAATGCACCAATTTTGAGCGCCTCGTCGGTGCACTTCCATAAATTTGCCTTGTGAAAGCGTCGGTGATAATTGTGTCGCTCCTCTGGGAAAGCCTTGTCGATATGGCACCACTCGATGAAGTTTGCGCAATCCTCGAATCTCCATGGCTCCGGAACTTCTTCCCAACCTTTAAAAGCCAATTTAACAGGATTCCGAAGCACATGCAACCTCTTCCGTTGTTTATTTCCCGATCGTAGTCGACTCTTGTCTCGTTCTTCTTTAATCATTTTTACCGGTGTGGCCATGGGTGGGAAAAATCTGAATAATGTATGTGATACGAATGGATGAAGTCCTCATACGACGCCCACAACCAACTCAATTAAGAGGTGGATGAAGAGGGAGTATGTGAGGCGGGGACAATTAGGGGTGTGCACGATATTATATAGCCGATAGACGAAGCACTGGTCTAGGGTCCCCGGGCAGGGGCGGAGACGTCCCCGCCCTGCCCAGGTAGGGCGGGAACGTCTTCGCAAAAAGAACCCTACACCATATAAATAGGGGACATTTTGTCTTTATTCTCTGCCAAGTCCGCTCCCTAGGCCTCACGTGTCAGTTCGCTTTGCGGCCTGAAAGTGAGTTTGGTGGGTGATCGGGCTTGGCCCATTTATTGTTCTAAGACTCTTTGCGGTTTTCTTTTAAACCATCAACTTGGAATTTCGACCACGGTAGGGAGTTGACTATCACATATGGTGGGAGAAGGAAGTAGGTCGATGGAGAAGCGCCCAGTATTTATGGACTTGGATGATGTTGATGAGACGGGGCTTCCGTCCACCAACACAGAGTTGACTTCGGGATCATTTAATCCGTCATCATCGAGCGGGAAGAGGCGGAAGAAGTCACCAAATCCGGACATGCCCCCGCATGAATACATGGTTGAATGTAGAGGGATTGCCGTTGAGTTTTACAACCGCTGAACGAGATAGGCATTGATGAGGAGCTATCGGAACCACAATGAAGAGGGATACCACAAGTTGACGGTTGACATGCGACACGAATTAATGTTAAACCTTGATAAATCTGAGAAATTTAATAATTTCTCAGATTATTGGTTGCATTCGGAGTGGTTGGACACACAAGTGACCGCACTGACCACCAATATCGTTGCGAACTGGTGTTACGTCACGGGGAAGAAGGAGGATGGAAGCGACTGGAACCTGGAGGAGCACGCACTAGTGGCAAAGATGAGGATGATCCAGGGTTTCGTTCAACAGTACTCTTCTTCCCGTAAGAAGAAACTAGCTCCTTGGAAAGCGACTATTGAGGAGCAAATTTTGGCTCACTACGTTGGTGGAACTTTCAAGTGGCTTGAAAGTTGTGCTAAGGTGATTCCAATGCCACGACAGAAAGTGGTGGGTGGCTATGGGGCTGTACGGAAGTTGATGATAACAACACTGGAAAACATTCCAAGTTGGATTTACTTTGCCGGAAAGACTCTAACCAACACCAACGAGAGAGAGAAGCGCCGAGACATCATCAACGAGGCTAAAGGGTGTCCGGTAGTGCATCCAGGGATCATTAGACTTGCGTACATCCACCCGAAAACTATGGAAGGGTACATGCTCTGGTGGAATGGGGGATCTCTCCAAAGTTTTTGGTCCAAGTTTGACTCGAAAGTGGACGAAGCATTGCCATTTGAATGGATTGAGATGCATTCGAATACCGGGTTGTCGATCCAAGAGCTTCGGTGGGTAAAAACTTACCGCCAAAATCGAGTGAACCTCGTGCTATCGTTGCTTGTCATTGTGGGGAAATGCCACGACGCAAATTATATACACAATGACATCTCTCCATCGAATGTTTTGCTCCACTTTGATGAGTGGAAACCCGATACGGTGTACATCGGAATTTGCGATTGGGAGCTTTCTAGTCGGGTTGTGGAGAATGAGCCATCAAGGTATGGTTATCAATTCAAAGAGGAGCTTCAACAAGAGTGAGAGCGGCGACGGTTTGTGGCACCAAAACTGTTCTATGTTTTTGGGCCGCGGGACTCCACCAACTCGCTTGAAGTCATGCAATGGTCACACTTCTACTCCAATGCAGCAGATGCATTTGCGGTGGGTTGGATTTGTGAGAAAATTTGGAAAGAAGATTGGGACACTTCGTATTTCACCAGCAAAAACACGGAGCAATATGTAAACCTGAAGCTAAAATTTACAGCGTTGCGAAAACAACTGCTCGAAGAACGGTCTCCTATGCCAAATGTTTTAGACACATTAATGAAACCCCCCAACAACTGGACTATGCCTCTATGTTGTTACCAACAATAGGTTTTTGTTAATTAGCTGCATTGGTTTCGCATGTGGTGGTTAAATAGGCAATACGGCATCTTCGTAGAAGAATATGTGTACTTGGCAATTGCCATACGTTATATTTTAATCAATATTGGATACGTCCAAATCTTAAATTTTCAATCCGAGATTTGCATTTGTTCAAGCACAAATAATTATTGATACACTATTGATACACTAAATGTGCACAAGTGAAAGAGATAAATTTATTATTTCTACAAAAATTGATACATAGTGTAGTAAATGGCATTTAGTGTCCGGTTATGTCACTATACTAAGTGCCTCATTTGCAATTGGTGTATGGGTTCACATTTAGTGTATACTATAGTAAACATAAATTTTAGTTTACCAACATAGTGTTAATAGTTAAACACTATTAACTAACTCATGAAGGGGCCGAGACGTCCCCACCCCTGCACTAATAGAGGCGGAGACGTCCCCACCCTTTTATGGGCAGGACGGGGACGTCTCCGCCCCACCTCCCTCTTGCCATTAGTCCCCGATCCTACTCAAACTTGACCCTCTTGAGCGTGGCAGCTATGTGGTGCCAACATGGCTACCACGTCGCCTGTTTTTTATCTAGCGGGTAAGTCAACCCTCAGTTGACCGTATCGGACGGACGAGTAATTATACATACATTTTATTCATATATACATGTAACATACAACTATACATAATATACATTTTATTCATATATACATACATTTTATTAATATATACAACATACAAGAATCACATGTATATATGAATAAAATGTATGTATGTATAGTTGTATGTTGTATATATTATACATAGATATAAATCGTATGGAGATATAATTGTACAATAATATATATCGTATCGAGAAACAATAAGATATAAATCGTATGAAGATATAATTGTATGTTGTATATATATATACATATAACATCTATGTATGTATAGTTGTATATTGGATATATATAAATATATAAAATATATCCGTATATAATTATTGTATGACATTGTATATATTTATAAAATATATGTATGTATAGTTGTATGTTGTAGATATAAATTTGTATGTTATATAGATATAAATCGTATGGAGATATAGTTGGGTGTTGTATATATATATATAACATCTATGTATGTATAGTTGTAGGTTGGAAATATATATATATAAAAAATGTATCAATATATAATTGTATGTTGTATATATATATACATATAACAACTGTGTATGTATAGTAACATAGTTGTATATTGGATATATATAAATATATAAAATGTATCAATATATAATTCTTATGTGTTGTATATATGACTAAAATGTATGTATGTATACAAGTTTGTTGTATATATAGATATAAATCGTATGGTGATATACCTGTGTGTTGTATATATATAACATCTGTGTATGTATAGTTGTAGGTTGTATATATATATAAATATATAAAATGTATCGACATATAATTATTGTATGTTGTATATATGTATAAAATGTATGTTTGTATAGTTGTATGTTGTATATAAAGATATAAATTGTATGGAGATATAATTGTGTGTTGTATATATATATATAACATCTGTGTATGTATAGTTGTAGGTTAGAAATATATATATATATAATGTATCGATAGAATATTATAAATATATAACATCTGTGTATGTAAAGTTGTAGGTTGGAAATATATGTATATATAAAATGTATCAATATATAATTATATGTTGTATATATATATACATATAACATCTGTGTATGTATAGTAACATAGTTATAGGTTGGATATATATAAATATATAAAATGTATCGATATGTAATTATTGCATCTTGTATATATGACTAAAATGTATGTATATATAGTATATGTGAATAAAATGTATGTATGTATAGTTGTATGTTGTATATATAGATATAAATCATATGGAGATATAATTGTATGTTGTATATATATATATATAACATCTGTATATGTATAGTTGTAGGTGGTATATATATATAAATATATAAAATGTATCGATATATAATTCTTGTATGTTGTATATATGAATAAAATGTATGTATGTATAGTTGTATGTTGTATATAAAGATATAAATTGTATGGAGATATAATTGTGTGTTGTATATATATATATATATATATATGTAAGATCTGTGTATGTATAGTTGTATGTTGGATATATATATAAATGTATAAAATGTATCGATATATAATTGTATGTTGTATGTATAATTCTAGTAATTTCTATTCAATCTTTCATTCTAATTCTTTATTCAATTTTTTGATTCTAGTTTTTTTCATTCAATCTTTCATTCTATTTCTATATTCTATTTTGTGATTCTAATTATCTCTATTCAATCTTTCATTCTATTTCTTTATTTATTTATTTGATTTTAGTTTTTTCCATTCAATCTTTCATTCTATTTCTTTATTCTATTTTTTGATTCTCTATTCTATTTTGTGATTCTAATTATTTCTATGCAATCTTTCATTCTAGTTCTTTATTCTATTTTTTGATTCTCTTTTCTATTTTGTGATTCTAATTTTTTATATTCAATCCTTCATTAGACTAATTCTCTATTTTATTTGTATTCAATCTTTCACTAGACTAATTCAAACCGTTGGATGTCAATCACCACTTGTGGTGCACCGTGTGATGCACATGAGAACTACAGATCTTCATCATTAAATTCCGACCACTTAATTGTCAAGAACCGTTACACTCAAGATTCCATTTCATCTGCCAATCATTACAACAAACGCTACTCTCCATCCCCGCCAAAATGGTCAATCATTCTATGATACCAAGAATTGGACGTACAATTTCCCGCTCAAGTTTGAAAGGAGACGCTCCATCCCTGCCTTGAAGCAATTTCAAGTCTTATTTTTCAGCACTACAGCAAGTGGTAGGCATCGTGTGTAGTAAGGCGCAATTAGGTTGACAGAACGTTAGAGCGACTGTTAGAGGGAGAACGTGAGGGACGTGGTTAGGGAGTTCGTATTCAAGGCAGCAGAGCTTGAGCATGCGTTGTATCGAGTGTGGTGTTGGAGTATGAGCGCTTAAGCGTTAGTAGATGCTGGCGCCTTCAGCGCAAGCTTGGTCGTGGGTGTTCGTGCGTGGAGTTGGATTGTGTTCATTGATGCTATCATCTGGAGCTCGATCATGATCCATCTCTGCATAGTTTCGCCTCAACAATGGTACTGTCGCCTCCCTCTTTCAGCATTTCTTCTGCGAGTGCGTTTGTTATCTCAAACATTAAGAAATTGCTATGACACCGTTCATCCAATGTGTTAAGGTTGATACTGTCTCCTAAACTTCAACGTTGATTACTTCCATACTATTCAATTCTATATACGAGTAGAATTGAATTGTTGAATGCCTTGAATTCCAAGGCTCTCTCAATTTGTATGTGAATGTAATAAAGCTTGTGGTATGGAATCATACTTCGCAGAATTCTATCGATTTTGCTCTAGTGACAATGTTGTCCTACAACATTGACTTCATTGACTAGGCACATGATTTCGTTCCAGTGTCGACTTATTTGTATATGGAATTAATCTTGTGGTATGGATTCATACATCGTACAATACTATTGGTTTGTTCCAGTGTCAATGTTGTTTCCATTCCAATAGAACACACTAACTCGAGGTATATTAATAACCACCAGACCCTCTCGTTGCTTTCGTTGATCGAAAGATCTATCGATCTCCTCATCAACAACTTCTAGGAGAGGGGGACCTTGTAGATAGGAAGATCTTTCGATCCTCTAAAATTCTTTAATAGTCCAACGCTCCTAAATATTTGATAAGCGTGAGACGGTGTGGATGGGAAGATCTTTCGATCCATTTCATCGACCCTCTTGATCGAAAGATCTATCGATCTCCTCATCAACAACTTCTAGGAGAAGAGGACCTTGCAGATAGGAAGATCTTTCGATCCTCTACAATTCTTTAATAGTCCATTGCTCCTAAATATTTGATAAGAGTGTGACGGTGTGGATGGGAAGATCTTTCGATCCATTTCATCAACCCTCTTGATCGAAAGATCTTTCGATCTCACTTGGTTAGTCTAAGGTTTTTTCGAGACCTCGTGAATTGGAGTATCTTTCAAACTCCCTCGTAGATAATTTTGTTGTGTTTGAGACCTAAAGATCGGTAGATCTTTTGATCACTGTCATGGTTAACTTCGATTTGTGAGGAACCTTGGGGATTGGAAGATTATCGATCCGCTTAATGTTCCAGTAAGTCTCTAGAATGACCCTATAGATAGGAAGATCTTTCGATCTGTCTTATGGTTTACTATGGCTACTGAGTAACCTTATAGGCTGGATGATCTTTGAGTCCCTTGGAGGGATCCACTGGATAGGAAGGTATTTCGATCTTTCTCGTGGTCGACTTGTCTCTCAGGGTGAGTGTGAATTTTACCGGATATGTTGATCTATCAATCTTTCTTCTGTGCCTGATGGTGTTCTTGTCCGGTTGTTGATGGACTGTTTTGAATGCTTGCGCAGGGCCATTATTGGACCTGTTAGGATGTTTTCTTCTTATGCTCGTGACAATGGCATGCGAGACCGCCGAGGTGAACTAGCGCCCAAAATGGTTGTTCTGCTTTGCTATGTTGGCCAAGAGGGTGTTACTTTGATGGCTGATTCAAGAGGGTGTTACTTTGATGGCTGATTCAATCGGTAGAACTGTTCTTTGGATGTCAGCATGCGTTGTCCTTCCAGATGAGCGAGTATCGGTCGACCCAAAACTTGATGGCAGTTCCGAATCTGCGGACTCTCGTCTGTTCTTTCCGCAATAGGAATGGGTGGGGATGGTGGTGATACGCTATAATTGCGATGGACTTCCGATTGCATCTGGTCGCATCAATTGCGCCCTGCCTGCTGAGCCTTTCTAGGACAATACATTGGGGGAGGGGAACATTGGCGTCACTGTCTTTGACGTATTCATCGGAGACCGTAACGACATCATGAGCCATCAGAGGTGGCCCATTCTTGATTGTAGATTCAATGGGGGGCGTGGTTTGAGCGAGACAGTGGACCACTTCATCCGACTTCCTCCTCCTGTGGACCCCAACGCCCACCTTGGTGGTCGTCCGAAAGCAGCATACCGCTTTGTTCGTTGCAAACCGCGAATCAAGGAGAAATTCACCTCTTATGCATAGAAGACTCTCTCCGAAGCAATTCAGGTGGTCAGTTCGTTGTCATGTTGTCCTGACGAATGCATCAGATTATTCCGGCCCCAAGATACGCTCCTCGTTAGGCAGAAGTTCTGGCTGAAAGATTTCGATGACCGACGGGAGTATGGTAGAGCTGTGGGTGGGCAATTGCGTTACTTGGGAAATAATAAGAAAAGAAAGTATGTGACTCTACTTGGACAAGATGTTTGCTCAACAGCATGGTACCAGATCCATGGTATTCCAAAGTCAACGTTCCACACCTTTATCGACCAATACAAGGAGGGCATCGTTTCTTCAACGCACGAGAACAAAGGCGTCAAACGTCCGCGCCTCGGAACCGTGCAAGCCACGGGTACGATTTCTGCTATCATAAGTGAGAACGCAGATCACATGCCTCATCAAATGCGCACGACTATACCAAGGCGGATGGACACATTGAAGTTTCTGCCCTCTGGGCATAGTTGGAAGAGGATCCAGGCTGACGCCATAGAGGTATTACTCGACACAATTCACCTCAATTTAGTCTTTGACTCATTCATGTGGATGCTTTAGAGGATAGGTAGATCTTCCTACCCTATTTATGACTTATTGTTTGGCTTTTCTCACCAGTAAATGGCATCGATTCTATCTCTTGGTAGATAGGAAGATCTTTCGATCCCTTCACTGCCCACAATGACACGTTTCCTGATTTCTATTGTTTGGCTCTGTCTGTAGACAAATCTACAGTATGGATTGCCCATTGTTTCACAATCTGCTGTGAGTAGAATCAAGGAGTTCTTCAACAACATTGCGGTTAAGCCTGTTGGGAGTTCCTTTGCCAAGTGCACCGTCTGCGACACTCTTCAACAGTTCATCAACAAATCGGTGAAGGGCTCTGCCGAGTATGTATCCTTCGTGAAACAACGGAGTCAGCACTTGAATCTTGAAGCTTCATATAGGCGTGTGTACCATAGTTGGAGAGAGGAGTCAAAGCGCAATAAGGGGGAGATTCTTTGCATTATCCACGATAAAATGGATACAGCCAAGACTACGATCCCGCGCATGCGTGTTTCCACCAAACTCACTTCACCTCTTGGTCAACTCCCAATGAACGTCACCAGTATGGTGACGCATGGACATAAAGACGGTGCGTACGCCCACTATTCTACCGACTTGTGGCCAGGGGACTCAAATTACACAATCTCATCCCTAGCGAGATTGCTTCGTTGTCTTGAAGAACCTCCCATTCGCGTTACGGGTAAATTTTTTTCTCACGAGCCGACAAACTCGTTTTTTGAGGCTATGCTGAAAAGAAAGTCTAGATGTATGAACCTTTTACCTACGGTGGTACCAAACCACTCAACTGCAGTTGTCTCACTTCCCAAAAATCTGTATTTGCAGCTGGACAACTCCGTAAAGGACAATAAGAACCAGTTTCTCATGGTGTTCTCATCGATGTTGACTTGTTGTAGGGTGTTCAAGGAAATCCAAGTTGGATTCTTATTAGTCGGCCACATGCATGAGGATATCGATGCTTACTTCAGCCACTTATCCAAGGCCCTTAAGAATGGGAATACTTATGTGGTAGCGGATTTGATGAGGTCTTTTATGGAATCGCAGGAGTTGGGCTTTATGCCCGAGTTTGTTCAGGAGGTTGTGGATTTCAAATCATTCGCGGAAGGCTTGCTATGTGACGGCCAAAATACACTTACTGGTTTAGGAGATATGCACCTCTTCAAATTCTATGTAGATGATGATGGTTGGCCCGTCATGCGCTACAAAGAGAACGCAATTGACACTCACTGGCTACCCGGAAACAACTCTCGTATACAGCTTTGGAAGTCGGATGCCGATGGAAGTCCCAAGATACCTTCCGGCCTCCCAAAGCCAATGCCTTTCAGGCGAGTGTGGAGAGAGGAGGTTCCTTCTCCAACTAGCAATCAAGAAAAGGCAATTGAGAAGGCAAGAGAGAGGGTTTCCAAAGCAATTGATAAGAGGTCCTTCATTAAATCTGGAATTCAAGGTTATATAAAATTTTGGGAGAAGGGGATGGAAAAATGTGAGGGCTTTCGACGTGATTTTCCACCGTATATTGCATACTAGAATGCAATTCTTGAGGAACTTGAGAAACCTCTTCCTTCCACACCCCCGGCTTTGGTAGAAGGATTTTGGCCAATTCAAGATTGGAGTGCGATAATTTTTGCTCCTTTGAGCCTTATTACTAGAGGAGATGTCATAGAGGATTGATTCACTATAGACAATTTCCAAAAGCCTTCTGTGCCTACTGGGACCGATTGTATGTTACATTTGTTGGGTGCTTTTGAGTGTAGGAGATAGGAAGATCTATCGATTGCATCGATACCAGCATGTGTCTGATTTGCGTATCTTAATACATTCGGTTATGAATTTCCCTATTGCTGTCATAAATTGTCTTTAGTGAATCAGTCCAAGAGATAGGAAGATCTATCTATCCCTCCTATATCTGCATGTGTTAGATTTCTACATCTCAATCTATTCTATTATTGATTTGCCTGTTGTTGTCATGATTTATCTTTAATGTCTCGGCCTTTTTTTAAATTGCTTGTTGTGTCTACTGGATCCGACTGTATGCCACATTTGTTTCCTACCGGATTGTTCTCGCATGTACTACTAGCATGTCCCCCTTGATCTCCTTTGGAACATCATCAGTTGTTTTTTAAAGGATCCATTCACCCTTATTTATCATCAGTTATTCTTTCCTCATACTTTTGAAGGATTCACTTCCAAGTTCTCTAGGTACAGTTGGTCACATCGGAAGATCCTCCTATATGTGAATGCAAGGGCACATGGTACCATTTCACACCCATTAATGTTTCCAACGCTTCTTCCATAAAGCTCCTTCCTTTCAGAAGAATTTCACCATCTTCGATTTCTTCGATAGATCTCCCGATGCACCATTGTGCCATATTTTTTGCACATTCTCTTGATGACTAAATCTAGACTTTGACCATTCTGGACTATTCAAAGTCTAGATTTAGTTAAATGTGGCATATAAGTAGACATTCATTCAAATGAATTGACATTATTGGACGGGCAAATTAGCTTGACTCGAGCTACACTCTGAAGATAAGATATGAGCAGAATAATTTCCATATCAATGCGAATATTGCAAAATCCTATTTCACCACGATAGTTTAGATGGAGCTGAGGTAAATTGATAGCATGACTTAGGGGAAAGTGAACCTGAAGTCCAACCAAATGGTGAGAAGGTTCGAGGATAATCGTTTATATTGATTTGAGCTAAACGGACACAAAGACTCAGAATGAGAGTTTACCTCGAGGCGAGCTAAATGGACATAACTCTCTGTATGATAGTTTAGCTCGAATTGAGCTAGACTATCCCAGTCTTGAATATGACATTTAGCACAATTTGAGCTAAAGTGTTATACCTTATTGTTAACACAGTTTAGCTCTAATTGAGCTATTCTATCATGCCGTCGAAAAAGACAGCTTTGCTCGAGTCGAGCTAAACTATTGTACAAAAAATGTATGAAACACTATATTCGTTATATTGGGAGATTTGTTGTCTCCCAAAATAATATAGTTGTGCATTAAAGGTATAGCGCCCATCTAAACTCTACACTACAGCATGTTTGATTTTCGTATAAAAGAGTTTCCATTAAATTGGTTGATAATGTTCAACAATGAAAAGCCATAAAATAATAGGTATTAGAGTAGACATTATAGCACATATCATACTTTAGAAATAATTAGAAAGATGCTTCATTGTATTCACATATTTGAGTGCTACTTAAGTTTTTTAAAATAACACTATCCTCACAGTTTGGCTTCATAGTAGGTAAACAATTGAAAAAATGTCACATTGTAACAAAGTTACGAATACATCATAAGAAACACAAATATACAATACAATGAATGCAATTCTCCTTGTGCTATACATTTTGTACTAATTGATGATATGAGTTCCACAACATATTAGTAGAAAATTGGGCGACCACATTCCACACACTTTAGCTTGGTTTGAGCTAAAGTGTGCATCATATGATGCAACTGTAGTGAAAAAATACCACGCACACACATCAACTTGGCTTGAGCTAAAGTGGTCACCGCCATTATACTTCTATTTCAAATTATAACGGGAAGATAAAGATAACACGCCTTCGTAGAGCAGGCAATTTCTGACATTGTAATATTGAGAGACAAGAATCAAACATACCATATTGACTGACACCCAAAACACAAGTCAAAAAACACAATGCTAACAATTTAGCATGTATCGACCTAAATGGTGAACAAATTAATAGTGTATAGGAATGATTAGCATCCCAAATAGAGAGGATTGGAATATTGACCCCAAATAAATTAGATCCAAAAGACCTAACCATACTACATGAAATACTACTCAATACATTTTGCAATCGCACTGATATCTAAGATTATAAATCTGTGGCTATTATAATCCCGACATAGCTAGTGTCGCCAAGGACTCCTTTATGATCTCTATTTGCCCCCTTGGAATTTTTGTCGTTAGATAATTTTCTTTACCACGACCTCCATCTTTATTTTTGGTCTTTGTTCTCCAAGCAATCAAAATGGAATTAGTACTCTCCCACGTCATGGCTACTCTCTTCTCAACTGTCCATCGAAGGTTGTTATTCATATTCCAATCTTTATAGAGATGTTTAACATCTAGATTGCTTGATACCTGACGGAAGAATTGGATCTGGACAATGTTTGGCCAATTTGGATTTGAGTTCGGATCTGACATCGCTCGGGCAATCCAAACTGGTTTTGGGTCACTGTCACAGGGTTGCAATGCGACAAAGTACCCTACAAAAAGATCACATCCAACTCAAAATGAAGGGGGGGATGATCACGCCATTGTCCAACAAAATGGTTGTGAAGTTTGGCGTGTTGGAGGGTTTATGGAGGTTGGTTTATGATTTATAAACCAACTAGGAGGTTAAGCGGCCAAAGGAAGACCTAGATTCTAGCGCTAGTTGGTAATTAGAGTTAGTATTAGAGTCTTTTGACTTTTAGGGCATTGGTGGTGTCTTTTGACACCTCATTTGGGACTTGGAGTCCAAATGACCTCCACGTGTAGTTGGAGGAGACTCATTTTTCTTAAATTGAGTCTCCCATGTGATGGAGTGAGAGAGTGCCTACGTGCGTGCACTTCTTTAGCTTTATTGTTGTTATGCGATCATTCTTTAAGAATAGCATTGACTTGACTATGTGTAGTTTATGAGTATTTTCTACTTCTTTATTACTTGAGAAATATCCCAATTTGATATGAGTGTATTCTTGATGGATTTTTTACACTTAAAACTTAGTATTCCTTGTCTTTGAGGTGTTTTTGAGCAAGGTTTTAGTGCTGAAATTGTTGTTGCAAGAGCTCAAGCATACTTTCGAGAGGAGGGATGAAAGTTTAAGATAGGGTGGAACAAGAGGTGGAGAGCAAGCCGACGGAGATAGAATTGGATGAGATTCCGTTGACTTTTTCTTCACCTACTGAATGTGTGAGCTTTCATCTTCTGGCGTTATTTGAGGCTTGGGCTGTCAACGTTACGGGGACGTTTGAGGATCTGGATCTTGGCGTAGCGCACTTCCTACAGGCTGGCAATGACGAGGTGGGTGTAGGTGTCGATGAGCGTGAGCGTTCCGCCAAACACCGCGGCGTAGCTGAATGGGTTGAGCAGCCTGAAGACGAGTGCGGAGTGATGGAGAACCAGGCGCATCGTGTCGCGTATTCCTAGGGTGCTCGAAGGTGGAATGGAGCGCACGAGACAGGGAGCATTTGACAAGGTGTGCACGTTGGTAACGTCCCACCGGCCCAAGGCTCGAAACGCTCGCGCGGGCCCAGCCGCAACAAGCTCGATCACTACGAGTTGCTCAAGTGCCCGCTCACCACGGAGTCCGCCATGAAGGAGGTCGAGGACAACAATACCTTGGTTTTCATCGTGGACATGCACTCGGACAAGAAGAAGGAAAAGTCTCGATCGTAGAGGATGAGACTTCCTGATTGACGCGACGGTGCCAAAGAGGATTCGACGGCCGGGTTTGGTGATGAGCAAGTTCAGGCGGGGGCTGGTCGAGGAGTAGTGTTGGTTAACGTTGTTGCAGAGCTTTGGAGCGCAATAGTCACAACTGTGTCTTGAGTAGAGTGTTGCAGGAGACAGGATTTACGTTGCTAAAGTTGGTGCAAACACAGTCCCTGGTGTATAACACCATATTCATTATATTGGGAGATTTCCAAGGATTTAGGAGGTACACGCTCTTAAGTATTCCAAATATTTTACCGTAGTGATGAAGCAAACATGATTAGAATAGAAGTACAACACCATTATTGTAAGATAATATGAAGTTGTATGGGCAAAGAGTACCCAAATTGGAGAATCAAATGAAATAATATCTTTAATTGGAGACTTTATTTATAATATGATATAAGTAATTCATATACAAAACATGCATCATCCTTTCCATGCAGGAAAAGGCTTCTAGTACGACCCAAAACATACACATTAATTCCTAGTCAATGCACATTCAGGTATAGCCAAGCTCAATGCGCACTTGTAACACTCAAATCTTAAATCTACTTATTCTTCTCCAGGTCACCAGAATTAGATTTCCTCAGCTCATCCCTACTCCTCTGAAGTTCATCTTTGCGGCTGTAACCGGTATATGGCATTTGACTAGCACGTATATGTTCTTGCAGTCGTTGGCGTTGCATTCGTTAAATCCAAGTAACAACAGGCACAGGAAGCGAGTGGCGACGGCAAGAGTGACGCTTTGAGTTTTGGTTTAATCCATGATTTGGGGAAGCACTTTGACGCTCTATAGTCGATTGAAGCACCTAGCAAAAGAGACCGCAAAAATCAGCTTAAACCAAGCAAAATATATAGCCACACATGTCAAAAAACTACAAACACCATGACGTGAAATCCATTCAAATAATTATGTCCAATTTAGATGTTCGTGAAACATGCAAAATCAAAACAGTGTTGATTAAGAGGAGAAGATACAACACATATTAAACAATAATAAAAAATAGGACCAATCTCAGTAGTAGAATGCGTTTTCCTACTTAGAGATTGGAACTTGTTCTCATCATTTCCGACCGTTGCAACAGGCCGACACGTAATAGGAATTGAGGGCATTTTCTGTGATGGCACCGTCGTAGGTGGTTGAATTACACCAGCAAATGTTTGAAGTGCGTGATCCTATGACGTAGGATCAAAGGGAGTTAAAATGCAACTTGTGCATATTTAGCTCTATTCGAGCTGAATGTGCACATTGCTAAAAAGACCTAGGACAAATACAGAGAAGGGGAGGGGGGGAATACCATGCTACGCGGGGGAAGAGACAATGATTCCTCACGTCCGCGAACAAGCACTTGGTCACCTTTCCCACAAAACCTATCAACACCGGGGGACCCTAAAATTCGACGAGGTTGAAGAATAAAACATGAGGCAACCATTCGTATGCAAATATTTGGTGGGGGGTTGTATACTTCATCTTCAATTGGAGCCATCGAAGAGTCCATCAAATAATCAGCTGCTCCGAGGGTGTACAAATCATTATGTTTTCGTGGAATTCGATATCCACAATCTTCAGACTTCAAAACAGGAATCCATGGTGGCAATACAACAGTTTATTTGAGAAAATGGTAAACGGCTCTTTTTCAAACATGGAAGCTAAGAGAGAACAAAAACTTACGAACCCAACAATAACAAACAAGAAATTACAAACAAGTATTAAAAAACTAGCAACTGCCACTTGAATTACATGATATGGACAGTATAACACATCAACACAATTATGTTTGATACCAGAGAACTACAAACTTGCGAGCCCATTAGATATCACAATTGCGTGCGTTAATTCCATGTATTCTAAGTTGTATGAATCCGAGCAAATTGTCGGACGACCAAAGGGATTTTCTTGCCGAAAAGATTGCAGCCGTAACTCTGCACTACTGTGGAGCTTTTGGAGCCATGGAAGCAAGTCATTGAGGAGGAACTTATCGTTCCATCCATCCCCTTTATAAGACCAAGTATCCGCAAGAAGCACATTCTCCGGATCATTAAGGATGTGCTTGTACAGACTGTCATCTATGATGATGGTATTCTCTTTCGTAAAGGATCCACCCTTTCCAGTAAAAAGGTCTTTCGACAACGTCTTCAGAAATACCTCCTTATCCGAGTTCTTAACCTTTAGATATTGAGGTACATTATGGATCACAACAGTTACGACTCTTCTACAATGCTCTTGTCCAAATATGACTTTTGGTGAGGCCGCTTTCGGGAAGAGGTAATTGACGATGCTACTAGTGGTATTTAATTTCATCGAACTCTAGACCGACATCGATGCAAACTTGGAAACAATGTCCAAAAATGCCTTGCAGCCTGGATGAACATACACTAGATTTGGGCCGACCTTGGCTAGAACTTTTACCGAGTGTGGCAGAGAACATGCATTAAAGGCTTGTGTAGCAAACTATCTTACCAACCCAAGAATGCCTTGGGAGAACTTCAAATTCCATCAAATCAGCATCTACTGGATCGTGGAAAGACGAGTTGTCACTTGACAAATCAAAATCATCGTCGATTCAGGCACCGGTTGAAGTGTCCATCTTGGCACTGCAAAGTTAAGGCAAAAGTGTAATTAGTTGACGTACTACAATAGTACTCCAAGGTTCATCCCACATCAATCAAAGTGAACAAAAAAATAGCACTATTGTTCATCTCCACGATTAGGTGAAAACAAAGCACATTCAACTCGACTCGAGCTGAATGTGCAGAACACATATTGTACATATTTAGCTCGACTCGAGCTGAATGTGCACAACACATATTGTACATATTTAGCTCGACTCGAGCTGAATGTGTACATCACATACTATGCATATTCAGCTCGAGTCGAGCTGAATGTGCACTGCATATATTTTATAAAAATATTCATAGCATGTTCTATGCACATTCAGCTCGAGTCGAGCTAAATGTGCACAACATATTCTATATTCGGAATTAACGGCGACAATATCGGGCACAATTGATGATTGCTTAAACGAAGAGTACTGAATCAAAACCTGAAGCACTCATACCAACAAAAACTATGCATTTTGACAGTTGCAAAAACATATATGTCATACTGACGTACAAATGAATAAACGAATCCCTAAACCTGTACTGAGGAGGCGATTGTGTCTACGCCGAAGTATCACCTCCTTTCTACAACTTTTTCATTACATTGAAAATGATAGTATCAAATGTGCTAACCAAATGCCAAGTAAATTACCATAAAGTTTAGACAGAAGTCACTTACAAATGGTCCGATTGCGTGCACCAAAACGTCTTGAATGAAGAAGGAAGAGAAAACCCTACTCTTTGTCACGGCCGCAGCGACCATTCACGACCACACACCTCCGCATCTCTAGAAATTCCAAACACAACTAAGTTGACCTAGAATAATGTATCCACTTCTTGCACAGTAATTTGACTTCGAATGCAATAGGTCTTTCAAATGTCAAGGCGTACTTCGAGACAATATAGATTCACGAAGGCTTGCCGAGTATTAGAAAGGTGCAAAAAGGGAGAGAGAGAGAGAGAGCAGAGGTTGGGGTGTATTGACCACGTCGAACAAGTTGTCGTTATGAAAAGAGCGGGAATGACATCACGTTTGGCGGGGAGGAGCTATTCCAAATAAAACATCTTCCAAAATTGACCAAAAAATTAACAACCACACAAGTTTCTCCTCATATCTCGATGTAATGGACGTTTCTATTTACATGATCAATTAAGGTTATGGATTGGGGTTATGGGTATCAATTTAAATCTGCAAGAATCAATAATTTTAAATTTAAGGTATAGAATTATATATCAATTTAAGGTTATCAATTGGGATTATGGGTATTTGATTAGGGTCATTTATTTCCATATTAAGGATATTGATTATGACTAGATTATAAAAGTAAAGATTTAGGTTTAGGTTTCAAATTACATTTTGACATTGAGGGTTTAGGGTTTAAGGTTTAAGGTTTAGGATTGCAAGTCCATGGTATGAAGTGTAAATTATAGGGTTTAGGGTTTCAGACTAAACAATTTTATAATTCGATTTACGGATTAGGGTTTAAGGTTTAGGTTTAAGGATTTAGTTTTTAGGGTTTAGGGTTTATAGTTTATTATTTAGGTTTAATGATTTAAAGATTAGGGTTTAGGATTTTAGAGTTTAGTGTTTGGAGTTTAGGAGAAGGGCCAAACACAACAACGTCTACGTTTCAAATGAATATATGTATTAATACAAATGTTATTAATTCCTTCATAGTAGAATTTGAAGATTATGGCTTTGAAGTGATGGTGAAGACTATTTTGGACATGTTGTTATTGAATGGGCCCATTGCAACTTTACATGATGAATGACAATCTTACAATATGAAAAAAAATTGCCATTATTATATACAATTTGTGTTATATATATTTTGCACCTACTCGATAGGCTTGTATATATCATACTCAAAAACTTCCTGTAGTGAACGCAGATCAAAGACACTGGGATTATACAATAATCTTTTTTTAATTTCTTGTTTTTGGAAGATTAATGATTAAACAACTGAGTTACAATATTTAATCTTCTTCTTTTTGTGATACCACATATATAAAAACCAAAAATATAATTCCAAAGTTTGTATATGTTCAAAACAATTAATATTATTTAAAAGACATGCATAGATTTTGGTCAAATGGCAATATCATGGATAAAATAGTGAGTTTAAATAAATATCTAAGTAGATTGGAATCTAGTGATTGGATGAGGGGGCTTCAAATTAAAAATCTAATTTTGAAAACTATCAAATATCTTTCATGGATTGAGAATCCTAATCTATTGTAAAACAAAACTTCAATAATGAGATTGTATTTTTAAATACATATGCAATAAGTCATTGATTTTGAAATTGAAGGTTCTTCAATCATATCAAAGCTACTTCAAATGATCACTGTTTATTCCTAGGATATATCAAATTCCTACGGTTGGACAATAGGACTCCAAATTTATTTGAAATTTAACTATAGATTTCTAAAAGGAAAAAATGTGCAATTGATCAAGAATTTATAATCATTGATTATCATTACCGTACCTAGTGGTCGCTTCAACACCTCTAAGTCAAAAGAATTATTTTTCTTTGTCCCAATGATTTGGACACAGTGGGTTTCACCTAAGTATTACATGGGTATCACCGATGCATTATAGAGGTAGCACCTTAACATTACATGGATAATCACCTAGACAAAAAGTTTATACTTTCCAAAATTTTGGACAACTCTTCATTTTAAATGAATTTGATTGTACTATTGATAAATGAAAATATAAATAATGTTAAACTTGTTGTACACTTCTTTTTAAAGGTCATCTTTTAAATCCAAAGAGTCATTAATAATTGCCATTTTGTTAGTTGAATATTTTTACAAGATTTATCATTGAATATCTAAAAATATAATTTTGAAAATACATTAAAATATTTAAAAAATATAATAAAAGCTTGATCACTAAGTATAAATTCTATCCAAGTATTTAATTTCTATCAATTGACTCTACCAATATTTATAAATTTATATCATATCATAATTTATCTCTATATGTAACAATTTTCGCTATATACATAATGAAGCCAAAACCTAGATGATACCTACATAGGGTCCCTCGCTAAGACAAGATATTACAATGGAAAACAATATTGATTCAAAGAACATGTCCATAATTATTGAAGAATTTGATAGTATTTAATTCTTTTAATTGCCTTCAGATATTATCAATGAGGTAAAAGCCAAATTTGTATTGAGTTACCACCAAGGGTGTTGGAGCACTTTGAAATATTAAAATGGACATGTAAGCTTGTTGTTAACATACTAGGTCAACTACGTATGGTTGTTGATGAACAAGAACAAAAAAATAAAATTATTGATGCAAATCTAATACTCAAATTAATTTTAAAAACATGTGTAACACTCTACTGTTGAAACAAGGGAGGCCTAGGAGTAAACTCTACAAGGGAGGCCTAGGAGTAAACCCTAAACAAGGGAGGCCTAGGGGTAAAGGTTGTAAAAAGAAATTTGTTGAACATGTAATGATATGAAATACTCTTGAACTTATATGAAGTGAATGAAAAGTTGGAATGTTTAAAAATTTCTCATTCCACACATCTACTTATACTAAAAAATTATCAATAAAATTCATTTGGAAACGCGTAACATGCATTGTACATTCATCATCCACATTGACATGGCCGCAACGTAGAAATATTTAATAAACATCAATTTGAAGATTTTAAAAAATGACCTTCTAAATTTACAAAATAGTCAACATTGTTCCCGCAGGAAGACATTATCCACATGGATTACATTACACAAAGACCATGTATGATTAATCGAAATCTGAGTCAGTATCACGTCTTTGACTTGGCCCGACGCCACTTGAGTACGGCTGGCTTGAATAAACATCATACAAGTTATTGTATTGCCTGTTCATGTAGCAAGATTCATCTTCGAGCCTGCAGATGTACTCGTTCTGGCTCTGTATTGTGGCTTCATGCATTTGTCTTTCAAACTCGGCATCTTTGTTCTGACGAGGTGGAAACGTTGATGGAGGTGTGTTGTCTCTCCCATCTAAGCTCCGGCCATATCTGTTGTAATAAACGTGTGCAGAGTTTGGAGTGTCGTGTTCTTCTTCTTTTCCGGGGGAATGGCGACCAGACTCATACGTATCCCTTGGATGCGTTGGCGTATTGCTTTGAGGGGTGTTGGTCCCTGTACCACATTGGCCGCCTTCGTAGTAATGGGAGCCACTCCCCCCACCAAATGATACAGGCGCGAAACCCATATCATTGCCATAGTTGTAGTTATAGCCCTTGTACTCTTGTGGAGGTGTCCGATGTTGTTGGGGGGCATCGGGATCGTCCCTGGATCTTCGGTGTGACCAACGTAGCCAACAATCACTCGGTTGATTCCAGGTGGTTGGTATAAAATGGGCAGTTTGATCCATCAGACTGACATTGCGACCCGCCACGGTGCACCAGTCCACATTCTTGTATAGGACAATTTCCGCCCAAACCATCACCATGTTCGAGTACAACATGATCTCCGGCCTTAAGTTGCGCACACCCACCGCAGCAATGACCTCATGATATCGATGGCAGAAATGGTCGCTCTAACAATTGCTCGCTAGACCTTCGCGCCGCGACCTCGATATCCTCACTTCTGCCCTGGGCCACAACTTCATGAGGTGCTTCATCTTCACGTACCTCTTGCACATGGTGCAAGTCCACAACCTCTCTTTCTCATCATGCCATCCGTACTCCGCAACAACATCTCGATCGTCCGTTGCGTCCCAATCCATCTCGCGGGCTTTCCCCTTTGGAGGAACGGGCCGGTTAGAACTTGGCATCTTCCCTAACTAGAACAAACAATTAAATGAATGAATGGGAATTAAATGAATCAAAAAATAATCAGCCACTCAAGGGAACGCAAGCGATTCGGCAGAATATTCCAAAGCGACCAGCTCGCCCACTAAAGTCCGGGAGAATGGTCGGCCGTCCGCCTTTTATGCCGACCGCGGGTGGCGAACGGCCTCCGCGGACGATTGGCGAATCGTCCGAGCCGTCCGATGGCGGACGGCCTCGGGCGTATAATCCGATCGGATGGCCACGATGCCGCCACGGACGGTCCCGGCCGTCGGATCGGTCGCGACCGTCGGATTTGATGGCCACGGCCGTCCTATCGGCTCCGTCGGCAGCCGACCCTGATCGGCTCCGTCGGCAGCCGACCCTGATCGGCTCCGTCGGCAGCCGACCCTGATCGGCTCCGTCCGCAGCCGACCCTGATCGGCCGGCCTCCTCTCTTCGCTCCTCCACTTCCTTACACTCCCTGCCCTCCCAACTCTCTCCCCTCTCAACTCCCTTCCCTTGTCCTCCACTTCCTTTTCTGGGACAGTTGACATTATACGTGCAATCCAAATCTGGAGATCCAGTCACGTGCATTTATGGTCGGAAGAATATCGGGAAGATTTTATGCGCATTCACGAGGATATTCCACTGTGCGCGTGGAAGCATAGATTTTTATAGTTTCATAATAATGGTTCCACTTAAAATATCTT